>OZ025255.1:15055715-15134247 GCA_964019135.1 Arenicola marina
CATAGCTTCATTCAATATGGTCCGTCGTAAACCGCGCGGCTTTCAGTAAACGAAGAGCAGAGTTTTGGGTGCAGTTGACATTTGGGTCGCTATCCGGCCTATAGATCCCTACAAACCATGAACATTAATTCTCTTAGATGAGTACCTCCCCTCCCCTCCCCTCCGAAAACGCCCCACCCCTCTCTCCTCCAGTTTGTCCCGGTCCTCTCCAGTTTCATAATTGGTCAATATTGTATCTGATTTTGTGTGGTATCCATTAGCGATGCATAATAAGATTTTCCAAATACGCCACGAGGACAGCTTGATTGATAGCCACATTTTTGTGTTGAGTTGGATCCACGTTTGTCTTGAAAAAGTGAGATCGGTTCGCATTTCCAAAAAATGGTTCTATACATACTGTTTTGGTTCTCCTAGTTAAACGCTGCGAGAGGTTGGTCGCATTCGTTCCGCTTCGTTCTCCGGCCTATTGTATGTATAACATAGACGTAACATTTTACACAAAAGAAGAGAAAACAGACTGGTTTATTATATCAACATCAGTTGCAATGCGTGTGAGATCAAAGGTAACTGCGTGCAAACTTCCTCGTTCTGCATGTCACCTAAATGTATACCACCTCAATGGCCTATATACCCTCCTTATATAGTCTGTGTATAGACCGTTTATAGTACACATGGCATGAATATAGTCTATATGGCATTAATATAGTCTATATGGCATGAATATAGTCTATGTGGCATGAATATAGTTTATATGGCATGAATATAATCTATATGGCATTAATATAGTCTATATGGCATGAATATAGTCTATGTGGCATGAATATAGTCTATATGGCATGAATATAATCTATATGGCATTAATATAGTCTATATGGCGTTAATGTAGTCTATATGGCGTTAATGTAGTCTATATGGCATTAATATAGTCTATATGGCATTAATATAGTCTTATATGGCATTAATATAGTCAGTATTGCATTAATAGTCTATATGGCATTAATATAGTCTATATCGCATGAATATAGTCTATATCGCATGAATATAGTCTATATCGCATGAATATAGTCTATATGGCATGAATATAGTCTATATGGCATGAATATAGTCTGTATGGCATTAATATAATCTATATGGCATTAATATATTCTATATGGCATTAATATAGTCTTATATGGCATTAATATAGCCTATATGGCATTAATAGTCTATATGGCATTAATATAGTCTTATATGGCATTAATATAGTCTATATGGCATTAATATAGTCTCTATGGCATTAATATAGTATAGGAATATATACCTTATATGGTATATAGGCCTATATGGCCTGAATATGCCACCTATATTCTACATATTTAACCTATATGTATATCACCTAGTTATGGTCTACAAAGCCCATATATATATGTAAACCCCTAAATACATATTTGGTTGTTCTTCCACGTTGTGTCAATATTGCTCACGTATGACTCACGCCTAATATTTAATACAATAATCCATTTCGTGGGCTCGAACATGAAAGATGAACCACATATTTAGCACATACATAGAGAATCTCCCGGCAGACGCCGTTCCGCTTAAGCCATAGTCCCTCTGTCTCACGTTAAATTTAACCATCAGAATTATCCTTCATACGCGAAAATTGAAAATGGTTCTAATCGATGATACATTCGCAGTTTGACCTCAAATACACGATTTAGCATTTACTGTCCTATTGGTACCATCACAGACGAATTAATTCAATTTTGATTAATTAGAAATCATGTTACTTTTGAACTATATTTTTGAGTTCGATCGAGGTCAAAAGCGTGAAGCGCTGTGAACTTTCACCCCGTGTTATTTTAAAATATTTTTCGCGTAACTCTTGCATGGTCATCGTACGACAACGGAATGTGTATATTTTACCAATTCTGCATCGAAAGTACAAAATTCAATCTAAACAATCATCTAAAAACTTTTGTGACCCCAGCATCGTTGAGGTCAACCGTAAGATTAGCGGTTACGTGGGGCAGAGGTGATGTGAGGAACGATCGAGCTCCCTCTGCTGGCAGAGTGATACATATAGTCTACCACCTAGCAACTCAACATACCCCATATACATACCAACTATTTAGTCTACACAATGTCTAGTCTGTATATGTCCTAAATATACCACCTAAACTCTATATTCACCACCATGTCCTTAAATTGTAATATTGTTGTTGTTTTTTCACATTGTACTAAGCTGTGTCGTATTTTCATTATTGTGGACCAATTAGGAACCCAGGAGAAAAATATATAATAACAAAAATTACAAATATACTGCCATTCTAGTGAACATCTTTTAAGAGGTCATATGGTCAATATATCCTATATAGTCAATATATCCTATATAGTCAATATATCCTATACAGTCAATATATCCTATATAACCAATAAACTATACAGTCAATATATCTTATACAGTCAATATATCCTATACAGTCAATATATCTTATACAGTCAATATATCATATACAGTCAATATATCCTATATAGTCAATATATCCTATATAGTCAATATATCCTATATAGTTAATATATCCTATATAGTCCGTATATATTATATAGTCAATATATCCTATACAGTCAATATATCCTATACAGTCAATATATCTTATACAGTCAATATATCCTATATAGTCAGTATATCCTATATATAGTCAATATATCCTATATAGTTAATATATCCTATATAGTCTAGATATATACTATATAGTCAATATATCCTATATAGTCAATATATGTCCTTTATATTCAATATATCCTGTATAGTCAATATACTGTATATATCAAAATATCCTGAATAATCAATTTATCCTATAGTCAATATATCCCATATAGTCAATATGTCCTATATAGTCAATATATCCTATATATATATGATACGTAGGTTTGCATACCCTCTGTACTTTATATGGCCCATACGGATAGCATATCGCACCGCACTGGCCTCAGCAGGTCACGGAAGGTGACTCAGTAACGCCGCAGCATTAACGCTGACTTATGACTGACATTCTGCTTTCACCAAGGAGTGCGCTCAGTCTGCACTCGGTAATGCCCATGCACTTGTGTAAAAGAACCGAGAGATAAGACACTGAACCTTGGTGCACATTCCTTCCATCTGACGAGAGGAGAGGAGTATTTTGTCTGTTTGGCCAGGGGCCTAATTCTTATCTGTCGGAAAGCGGGGTGAGCTGCAGATTAACAGGTCGGGCGTTCGGGGCCTGGTATCTACACATCTGGGGCTGTTTTCATCTCATGGTCACCGGGAGGTTTCTGGGCTCAGTTTAGCCTTGATCTGCACGAAAACGGCCAAAAACATCGATTTTTTTTATATCAGTTTAAGTAGGCGATAATTGGATCTCTCATCACATTCGGGGCCGGACCCAGGAAAAATTAAAGTTACTCATTCAGTAATTTTGTGATGGTGTCGTAGAAATGACCTGTACGCAACGCAATATTCGATTTGTAAGCGGGGTGAGCTGCAGATTAACAGGTCGGGCGTTCGCGCCCTGCTATCTACACATCTGGGGCTGGTTTCATTTCATGGTCAACGGGAGGTTTCTCCTCGGCTCAGTTTAGCCTTGATCTGCACGAAAACGGCCAAAAACATCGACTTTTTTTATATCAGTTTAAGTAGGCGATAATTAGATCTCTCATCACATTCGGGGCCGGACCCAGGATAAATTAAAGTTACTCATTTAGTAATTTCAGATGGTGCCTTAGAAATGACCTGTACGCAGCGCAATGTTCGATTCGTTTCCGTGTTAACTCTTTAAACAAAAAAAAATTCGTGTCTATCTAGAGTTTAACTCTCAAAAAAGTCAACAAAGCTCACATTTCTTCGCACCAATCCAGACAGTAAACATATCTCACAGTAGGTTTTATATCTCCTGTTTAGTGTTTTTATATTATAGCATTGTCTTTATGCAATTAGGATCTCAATTAATGATTTGACACCTGAAAATTGTAGAAATACTGCATGGGCAGCTTAAGTACGAATTTCGGACCCGACACGGATGCGTGATGATAAAGGCAGTTTTTTCTTTTTTTGCCACGTTATGTATTCCAACACACGACAATATAGCTTCTTTTTTCCAAACCGTATCTTTGTCACTATGATGTGGCTCTGGTGCGTCAAATACCCTGGAAATTCATGCAGAACTAAGTTAGTCACTGGGTTCAGAACGAACGCCCAGCAATGCCGGAGATTTCTTATGAAAAAGCTACCCCTACAGAGGGGGGGGGGGGGGGTACCTATTCCGATCTCCGCGATTGGCATCCAGGAATTCTTGAAGATTCGCGATTAGCGATCAGAACTAAAATATTCATCAAGTTACCCCCAAAGAACTAATGTGTTATTGGATTTAATCCACCATTAAATTTGCAGAGGGCGACTGCGAGCTAACAATAAATTACCAAGCGGGCCTGTCTGGAAATTCGAGTGGAGGTCAATGGCAACAATATAATATCGCTTCAGGGCGGAGTCGGATGTGAAAAGGGGGGGGGGTGGTTGGGGGTTGGAGACCTCCCAAACCCAGAAATGTCTCTGTAACACCCCTCTACGGGGTTCAGGACTCGTATAATAATATTATATAACAGGCGGTCGTAGTGTCATGGGAAGAACACAGTTGGTGGGGGGGGGGGGGGAGGGCGGGGGGAGGGGCAATTCTAAAAACTGAAATTGATTTTTTGGTATTGGTTATATGTTACCAATTAACATAATTCTTGTATGCTACTTGGTAAGGCCATTTTATTATTTTATAAAACACGCCTGCATCTGGGACGAATAATATCAACTGATAAAGATAGGATATAAAGACCTTGGGATCTACATATATAGAACCACAATTTTCCAACGGGGTTACCATTTGTCAACAGGCAATTTGACAAAAATGCGAAAGAATTCGCAAAGAAGACGGATTCAACACATACATTTATTTATTTTGACATGCATAGTGGCGATCATCAAAAAAATTTCTTTTGGCCTCTGACGTGTTCGCAGACTGAAAGAACAATTGACCTACAACAGTTCCCAACATAATCACATCACGGCAGCCAATAACCTAGATATTCGTTCGATTTTTTTATAATTTCGGAATTAGACACAATCTTATAACAGAGCCATTTCCATTCACTAGCCTAACTATTACCACAGTTTACCTCGGACCCATAAGTTTCTATTCGTACCGGTTTATTGCTTAACATACCCCCACCGTATTCAGGGGGCCGAAAGTATAAAGAATACTATATATTATGTACATTTCTATATTATATTTATATTATTTTATACACATATAAACATATATATACATGTAATAGTGTATAGCTTATTACAAGAAAATGCCAGAAGAAGAGACCACTGGTGCAAATAACTTCCAATTTCTTCAGTCAAATTGCGCGGTGGAGGGGCTTTACATGAAATATCCATACCGCTAATCAGTATTGAACATGATTTTGACTTAAGGGGTGGGGCAGCGGGAGTCGGGGGTGGGGTGGCAATCAAGGACCGGCCAACCATCAGATTATATCAGCCGCCAACCCAGATACACACTTTCATTATTGGAACAATTACGCCGGTTGCTTGGAAAAAAAACCCCGGACAGGACCGATACGGTTTTCCCGCCTCATTAATAACTAAATAAATAAATAAGAATAAGAATACAATAATGTATCGATTCACTCACAAACGATCTTCCAACACAATCATTGAAGTTGTTAAAATCATTCGTCTCAAAATGTCAGCCCAATTTAACCCCAATTTTGGCGCAACTGTTGTTGGGGTAAACGTATGTATATATATGTGTCGTAATTTGACCATACAAAAGCTAAAGCGACAAGGAACGGTACGGATTGCCAAAGACTAATATAAATATTTGTACAAATCATACAGTGCTTTTATCCAAAGAACGTTTTCACAGAAACATTTAAATGCATGTATAGCCCAGAGCCGATAGTATATATCAATGGTATAATTCTGTAAGTATGAGTATGGTAATGGACTGCCTGACTCAGCAGACCACTATCAGTGAATTAACAAATCTAATGGACATGACAACTGATAACAATTAGGTGTAGACATAAATAGACCAATCCACCAATCCTAAATTATTTCAATCCCCGCCCTATAGCTTAGCCAGTCATGTTGCTATTTATTAAAGCACGGAATTTTTGTTTCTACAAATTAACTTTGTCTGATCTTGTTGGCGTCAAGTCGATCGAGAAATATGTAACTATCGTCATGTTAAAGAGCGAAAAATAGGCACCGTTGTCCAAATTTGATGACGTAGTACACAAGAGAGCCATGTACGAGATGTAACATTGAGGCACAAGCACGGGGCCTTTTATTTGAACTAATTTCATCAATAATATTTTAAATGTTTTTTAGAATAAAATGGCCGTATGATCGAGCAGCATAAAGTGTCACAATCGACGTCAGGACGCAACTAAAGAATTGTAAAATATAATTAGACTGACAACTGCGTGTCAGTGTTATCGCTATCATGTGATTATCATCAAGTGCAGCATCAATATAGCCTCAATTAGGTGAGGCAACATCTCTATACAAAGTATCGACGTTAAATTACTCCTTATACCTAATAAAAACTGAAAACTTTATGGCAATATCTCTTGTTTATGCTATTTATCGATCTGTCTACATTACCCTTTAAAAAATGAACAAATTATGGCGAGTAAAACAGCTTCAATCCCGTGTCACGCACGAGTCGCTTCAGGTTGACATGAAATTATTCGACTAGGCGACGGAGAGGTCAGACTCCGTTACGAGGTGAGGCTCGACGGGGACAGGGACAATGTCGGAGCTGGAGTTGCGATCCGCCAGCGGATCGGGGCTCAACACCCGGTCACCTGGCTCTGCCGTGTCCGGCCCTGGCGGCCCCCCCGCGGGGGCTGGGGCAGCCTCCAGCTCTGGGCCGCCCGGGTCCAGGGCGGGGGCCAGCGCGGGGGCCAGGGCGTGGTTGCGGTTCATGTGGTATAGGTAGTTTCCCTTGACGGAGAAGCCCCGGTCGCACTGGATGCAGCGGTAGCGGTAGATGCCTTTGTGCTGGTTCATGTGGTATGACCAGCCGCTGCGGGAGGAGAACACACGCTGGCATTGGTTGCAGACGAAGCGGGGGGCGGGGGTGGCGGGAGTGGCGGCAGCAGCGGCGGCGGCGGCGGCGGCGGCGGCGGCCAGGGCATCGGGGTGCCCTCCCCGCCCCGCCCGGCCAATAGCGGATCCGGCGGTCGCCCTAAAGCCCCTGGTGGTGTGGGGCCGCTGGGATGTCGGGATACGCGGCGATCCAGGTCGCGTCCAGGCCGGGTTGTACGGGACACCCAGCGCCGACATCTGGCTCATGTACATCTGGAACCAGAGACAAATGTTGTGAGGCGTAAATCCGGAATATGGGAGTCTCTACGGTGTGAATCAGAAATACGGGAATCAGAGAGATGTGAATCCGGAATATGGGAATCAGTCAGATGTGAATCCGGAATATGGGAATCAGTCAGATGTGAATCCGGAATATGGGAATCAGTCAGATGTGAATCCGGAATATAGGAATCAGTCAGATGTGAATCCGGAATATAGGAATCAGTCAGATGTGAATCCGGAATATGGGAATCAGTCAGATGTGAATCCGGAATATAGGAATCAGTCAGATGTGAATCCGGAATATAGGAATCAGTCAGATGTGAATCCGAATAAGGGAATCAGTGAAATATGAATCGCAGATATACGATTCAGTGAGCTGTGAATCCCGAATATACTATTCATTGAGATGTGAATCCGGAATATAGGAATCAGTCAGATGTGAATCCGGAATATGGGAATCAGTCAGATGTGAATCCGGAATATAGGAATCAGTCAGATGTGAATCCGAATAAGGGAATCAGTGAAATATGAATCGCAGATATACGATTCAGTGAGCTGTGAATCCCGAATATACTATTCATTGAGATGTGAATCCGGAATATGGGAATCAGTGTGATATGAATACGGAATATAAGGGCCCCTGAGTAGGGTAGCCATGTCGCGTGTCGATTTTAAGAAAAGTTCCATGTCGCGTGTCGCTAAGTCTTATGTCGCATGTCGATTCTAAGACAACCCCAATGTCGCGTTGTCGATTTTAAAAATTGCCGTGTCGCCGTGTCGAAAAAGCCCCTCTGGGGCCCTAATATAGGAATGACTGAGATGTGAATCAGAAATACGGGAGTCGGTGAAATGTGAATCCGGAATATAGGAATCAGTGAGATGTGAATCAGAAATACGGCAGTCGGTGAAATGTGAATCCGGAATATAGGAATCAGTGAGATGTAAATCCGGAATATAGGAATCAGTGAGGTGTGAATCATAACTAGTGGAATCTTTCAAATGTGAAGACGAGATGAGGGCAAACAATATTTTGTGAATCAGGAAGACCGGAGACTAGATCTGTGAGGCGGGAATCTATTGAACTGGAATCTGTGACTAGAATGTATGAAACGGGCAAATGTGAGACTGATATATGTGGAAAGGGAATCCGTGACGAGGGAATGCCAATTGTGTCATATGATAATCAGATACACAACAAATGAATACGTATTGTAGAAAAAATGTCAACCTAAAGCTTATATATTATACCTATATTATATATATATATTATATATGTATATTATACACACGATTGTCTACAACCAGCAATGTCGTCACACAGAACGGCAAGGATATGCTTCTGAGATTTAACTTCTGTCAGCCTCAAAGATCTACAAATATCCAGATAACATATATGAGCACGCTAGTTTTTCATTCTTACAGATAGGAAGGTTACGGTCGTTGAAAATTCATTCTAAGAACATACATGCATCGTAACTAAGGTTAACCACAAACATAACTAACATTGGACTAAATAACATTTTTTATTCATCAATTTCATTGGACATTGGAACATTGGACTAAATTAGATTTTTTATTCATCAATTTCGATTATTTACAATTTACATCTTCATGACGTCATACATAACTGGAATACGAAATGCATAACCTATATTATCGGATTAACCCATATCAGCCGAAAATGCCACATTTAAAAAGTCATCCATCTCAAATCCAATATTGAGTCGCAACTGTCAAACATAACGCAAGATTCTTAGAAAATGAAACTGAAAATTTCTTATAAATTGTTTCATAGCAATTAACTCAACTTACCGGCAATTAAGCTTATAAGCCGGGGAAAAAAAATTCTATGACAATTAAGAAACGCTCAATCAAAGGCAACGCAAGTTTCATGAAAACGCAAGAAAGTAACAGGTTTTTATAAAATAGGTCCATAGCACATCAGCTTAAAGTTATATAACTTTAACCAAAGCCAGTTACAACAGACGCCATGACAGTAATAAGCGGTACACCACCAGACGTAGAGCAACAACACCAGGAGACCCACTTCTGACGTCACGGCCTCTGTGGCTGAGCTACAGCATCTATAGACACGTGGTTAACGAGACCCCACAAACTTATGTTGTCTTCAGGCTCCTACTTATCATTTAGGATACGGAGTTCGAGACCTTATTCCAGTGGTAAACTGTGCCTGAGTAGCGCAAACGCTGAACTGTTGTATCAGTAAACTTCAGATATATATTAATGTTTCGATTCGATAAAGCAGATTATAGGGTCTGCAACAGATTATTGGAGGTCTATGACGTCATCAACCCCGCACCCTAGCCCCCGGTCACATGATGTGGACTGTACTGTGTAATAACGCAAATATCACGCCGACAAAAATATTCCTGATTCCTCACCGGTGTCACATATAAAATGAAGCCACGTTTTGGCAACATGGTCAAGACCGGAAGTTGGGACAAGACCAGACGTTTGAACACGAACGACCACACAGCCAATCACAGGCATCGACACGTATAACATAGACACATATGTACGTTTTCATTGTAGGACTGCTACTCAGTCACACCTGTTTTGTTCTGTTACATATGTCCGTAAATACACACTTGTATAATATTAATAATTGTTTCTTGGACTTGAAACCATTCTGAACTAAACTGCATTTGGTATCACTAATCTCCAAGACTTGTTCGACACTCCTGATACACCATCCATAAAGCATGGTTCACCTTATATATATATATATAAATATTATATATATATCTAACATGTGCACGCGCGCATGCAGACACGACGGCTAGGACCTACTGAGGGGACTGCATGCCCCCAGCCGTCACCACGGCAACCATTTCGCCATCTTGCTGACTGACGCACACCCGTTCGTGGTGCTTCAGATCTGACTTATACGCGAAGCCCTTTTGGCAGTAGACGCAGACGAAGGGTCGAATGTTCTGGTGGCTGTTCATGTGGCCGACATAATGGCCCTTCATGAGAAACCCTTTGCCGCACAGCTCGCAGCGGTACTTGAAGCTGCCGCTGTGCACACGCATGTGGTTTTCGTAGCCGTTTTTGGACTGGAGGACTTTCTGGCAGAGGTGGCAGACAAAAGGTTGGTTGGAGTTTGATGAGGAGGAGGAGGAGGCCGCGGTGTGGCCGCCCAGGAGGCCGACGTCTGCCGTCCGCCGTCCGGGAGAAGGCCAAGCAAGGAGACCCTGGGGGAGAGACGGCAGACATGTTGGTCAGGGATAAGGCCTCACGCAGTGATTTTCCTTCATTAAAAGCTATTGAACGTCCCCACCCCCCGCCAGAAATCAGGATCGAAAAGTGCAACATTATCTATCCAGATTGGTTTCCCCGTTTAAATCATATATCAGGATTTGAAAGTGCAACAATGTATGTCCCGATTGGTTTTTTCCGCTAAAATCATATCAGGATCTAACAGTGCAACATCGTATGTCCTGATTAGTGTCATTGTGGTAGCAAAATATCCTTGCCTGGAGCCACTCCACATCCTTACTATTGGGCAGTAAACCAGTGAACTACACGCAAATCTGTGACGTAGCACACAGCGTCAAGCTAAATAAATGGTCTTTGTCACATTTTTCAATTGATTGAAAGGAAATGTTAGTCCTGCTAAGTGCAAATGTTAAGTTTTGATATACAGCATAAAATGCAGATTTCTAAAAATCGGCGGGGAACACCTGTATAAGTAACTTTAAGGTTAATGTACATCTATTACCAGCTACACGCCTCTCAAACCGCCACCTCAATGCTGGAGTTGACTGGGAATTAATCAACTATCTAATCGAAAACGAGGGATATACAGATAATTTCCCTGGTTGATATGCGGCTGGCAGATAGGTGAATATTCCTCGCTACACTGGTAACGTGTGGTTACCCGTAAACCCCACGCCAACGCCGGAATCGACCGCAAGCTTACCGAGTAGCCAATCAAAAGCGAGGGATTCATAGATGAGAGGAGGGCGGGAGGGGGAGGGGGTTATTATGTGGATTATAGGGCTATACAGTTCTCACGATCGGGCCGCGAGACTTTAGTGTTGGGGACAAACAAACACATGTGTTCCATGTTAAAGTATAGGCAGCTATAAGTCAATTTCTTTCCAGGTTTATTCTAAAGCCTATGAGTCCCATTTCACTAAATATAGCTGTGGAGGCATACGTTAAACTATTTGGAGGCGATGAACCGCAGAACTTTCGGAATATACAAGGAAAAATCCGTCTTCAAAACACTCGAAAGCTAAAAATAGCGTTCTAAACTTAGCCCTGCACCCGGACTTTTGTGAGTTCTCTAAACAGCGAGTGACTGTCACAGAGTCTCACGTGCCTGCGCGGTAACAAAAATGGCGAGAGCAGGTGATCAACTTAACCATTCCGCTGTCAAAGTGTGCAGTGCATGGAGTAACAAGACACTGATGCGTCATTAAACCACATGGTAAAATAAGACCAGTTGGATGTTTTTGTATCACTTTTGGATCACGAAAAGAAAAAGTTTCTTCATTCTTTGCAACTTTCTGCTTGAAGCGTTGCGCCAGCGTTGTCACCGGGGAGAATCCGTGTGACGTCATAATGCCTAGTTTTCGTAGGAAATGCAAAAAAGCGTTAGTTTCTCAGCCGTGTTTTACCGTCGTAACAAATATTCGTCATTGTGATGGCGCAAAGGAATGAAAAATAGGTCGTCTATCCGTTTTGTGCAGCTATATTTCTTAAATATTCTTAATCATATCGCTAGGCCTTCCGCAATGGACCCACCCCTCGGCGCCTGGCTCTTGCGCAGGTAGTCTGGTTCCCTGTCTCTGTCTTTGCGTAACATATACGTCACGCCTACATACCAGTTTGCGCAGAGATTCTAAACTCGTTCCGAACACGTGCTTGGTTTGTTTGTTCACAAAATAAGTAAACCGGAAGTCTTGGCGAACAAGACTTTATAGCCCTATTAGACAGTTGGTGACACTGGACTGAATGGCGTCAGAGTCCCGTGTGACAATAATATGTAACAAATCAACTGGATGACGTCAGAACTTATACCTATGTTCGACAGACAGCACGTGACACGGGACTGAATGACGTCAGAGGTACTTGTGATACAGAACGCCTGACCATGACAGTCACCTGGTGAAACACGTCGCCACTCGGCGGGCCGAGATATATTCTCCTCCCAGGACGCTAAAAATGAATTGAATTGGTGTCGGCCTTCTTTCTGTACACTAGGGCTAAACTGGGCCAAGGAACCTCCCGGGACGATGAAGGACGAATAGGTGAGACTTGCCACAAATTTAAGCGCCCACACAAATCCGGATTGGAACCCAGGACCTATTAAGCTGCGTTCCAGTGCATTACCAAGAATGTTGGAAGCAATCATCGAGGTGGTTAATTCACATCATGTTGCAAGACCTCCTTATGACAATGCTTGAGCGGATCTTCATTGACTTAAGCGATAGCGCCACAGCGTCAGCTGGCGATCAAAGATTGCCGACATCCAAAGATATAACGAAATATTCAAATGGTGTTTTAGTCGTTGCCATACAATACAATACTAAAACACGAAAACGCATACCATATATGATCAAGTTTTTAATAAGACTCTCACAGCGTTGTGATAAAAGTACATGACCCAAAGACAAACATACGCAGAAATACTACCATAATTTACTTTTTATACATATGTTAATTACAACGAACTTATAAATGACATGGGTTTGTTAAAGTTGCATGTCGAGGTCTTTCCCGCCAAAACTAAAGAGGTCAAAATACAAAAAAGTATCAGTTCTTGAATCATTCAAGATTTCTTTTGTCCATACTCCACCCATGCCAGACTGCCAAATAATGTCTCTTAGCCTTGCCCGTGATATCAATTTACCACAAATTTTCATTTTAGTGGTAAACGTCATCAGTTTGTGTGCTTCGCGATGCTTTGGTATAAGTAGCAGTGCGGCGACGGAGTTTTGTGGTGTCGCGGGATAGACACGTTTGCCACACCACAGCCGAAACGGCGAGGTTTATCAGATTTCTGAATTTACAGAATGAAACAATCGAGTTTTCTGCAAATTTTGATATAAATGTCGCCTGGGCTTAGTTTTGGCGGGAAAGAACTCGACATGCCACTTTAACATATTCAGGGTTTGTTTAACTCTTCACATGTCGAGGCTTGGCCCAGAACTTTCATAACTGGAGAGCAGTCACACAATGTCATAACTGGAGAGCGGTCACACAATGTCATAACTGGAGAGCAGTCACACAATGTCATAACTGGAGAGCGGTCAGACAATGTCATAACTGGAGAGCGGTCAGACAATGTCATAACTGGAGAGCGGTCACACAATGTCATAACTGGAGAGCAGTCACACAATGTCATAACTGGAGAGCGGTCACACACTGTCATAACTGGAGAGCAGTCACACAATGTCATAACTGGAGAGCGGTCACACAATGTCATAACTGGAGAGCAGTCACACAATGTCATAACTGGAGAGCTGTCACACAATGTCATAACCGGAGAGCGGTCACACAATGTCATAACTGGAGAGCAGTCACACGATGTCATAACTGGAGAGCAGTCACACAATGTCATAACTGGAGAGCGGTCACACAATGTCATAACTGGAGAGCAGTCACACAATGTCATAACAGGAGAGCGATCACACAATGTCATAACTGGCGAGCATGTAACAATGTCATAACTGGAGAGAGATCACACAATGTTATAACTGGAGAGAGATCACACAATGTCATAACTGGAGAGCGGTGACACAATGTCATAGCTGGAGAGCGGTCAAACAATGTCATAACTTCGAGCGTGGTCACATTATCTGATACATCTTCAGAGTGGTTATCTTATTTCTCGGGTGTGGTCCCTAATAACTTTCAAATTACCGTTCTAATGATCTCTATCCAGCCATGTCAGAGCGTCTTATTTATAAATCACCAAGAATCGAAGTTCGAGATTAAAGTTAGCGTTTGGTCATTTCTCTCCCTGACATATTCCAGGATTTTACGGTTAGACACAAACACAAGAAAACAATTTACATGTGATTTATACCCCGGTGTGCGTACTCCTATATTGGAGTCAAAGAAATAAACTGTCAATTGTCTTGGGGGTCAGAAGCGGGGTACAGCGACGTGTTGGAGACGGCCATTCCCACGCACACTTTCTCATGTCGTCGCGCATGCGCATTGTAGGCGAATCCCTTGCCGCAGCGTCCACAGAGGAACGGTTTCTCATTGCGATGCGTGTTGAGATGACCTTCGAAGTGGCCTCTGTAAAAGAACCCTTTGAAGCAGTGGGGGCACTCGAACTTGTAGTTGCCTTGGTGTTGCTTCATGTGCTGCTGCAGACTGGACCGACCGCGGAGGTGCTTCCCGCACAGCTCGCACGTGACGTAGCCGGCCGGGGTCTCGGGTCCCACGGTGCCGAGCGCCCCCCCGCGGCGGCCACCAGAGGCGGCGGCTGTGAGGCCGGGGGGTGGTGAGTCCTCGGGCCAGTCGAGCGGCCGCCAGCCGGGCTGCGGGAGAACACAAGAGGGCATCCATCAGAGAGCGCCACAGTACACACACACATACCGTAACCACGGCTGTTCGCTTTGGGGAAGAAAGCAATATTATGGGTGACTTGATGACCCAAAAGACCAACAAGGTTCGCTAGCACAGGCTGATAGCCCTGACATTAGCATTTTGCTTCCAGGCGACTTATTTCAAATGGATGGGATTTGTAGGCATTCAGCGAGGTGACCTCCGCCCGATGGTATACCCAGACGTCCAGCGAGGTGACCTCCGTCCGATGGTACACTCAGATGTCCAGCGATGTGACCTGTAACTGGTGGTACACACAGAAGTCCAGCGAGGTGACCTGTACCCGATGGTACACCCAGACGTCCAGCGAGGTGACCTCCGCCCGAAGGTACACCAAGACGTCCAGCGAGGTGACCTCCGCCCGAAGGTACATCCAGACGTCCAGCGAGGTGACCTCCGCCCGAAGGTACACCAAGACGTCCAGCGAGGTGACCTCCGCCCGATGGTACACGACTTTCCAGCGTCCCACACAAGACTTTCCAGCGTCCCGCACAAGAGTTTCCAGCGTCCCGCACAATATTTTTCCAGCGTCCCGCACAAGACTTTCCAGCGTCCAGCAAAAGACTTTTCTAGCGTCCTGCACCAGACTTTTCTAGCGTCCTGCACCAGACTGACGCTACAGGCCTTCGTAGCGTCCCGCCCCGTATCTATCCTACGCTTTGCAGGATTTCTGATGTTTCTGGGCGTCCGATCGGTACGAGTACCCCTTCCCGCAGCGGCTGCACTGGTAGGGGCGCAGGTTCTTGTGGGTGTTGACGTGGCCTTCGAAGTGACCCCGGTACAGGAACCCCTTGGAGCAGTAGGGGCACTCGAACTTGTAGTTGCCTTGGTGTTGCTTCATGTGCTGCTGCAGACTGGACCGACCGCGGAGGTGCTTCCCGCACAGCTCGCACGTGACGTAGCCGGCCGGGGTCTCGGGTCCCACGGTGCCGAGCGCCTCCCAGCGGCGGCCACCGAGGCCGGGGGGTGGTGAGTTCTCGGGCCAGTCGAGCGGCCGCCAGCCGGGCTGCGGGAGAACACAAGAGGGCATCCATCAGAGAGGGCCATATCAGCACGGTACGGACACGCACACACACACTCTGACAGGGAGGGGGAGAGAGAGAGGGCGCTGCGGGTAACACCACGTGTTGGAGCACGACGCGACATACCACTGAAGGATTCCCTTCACAGGCCCAGCTTGTCTACATCACACTTTTTTGTCAACCACTCTACACGATGTGTCAATGCACACAGGGTGTTTCACTTCGTACCGGTACCGCAGAGCTTTCTTCGCCGTACGGGCAAGGGGTCCCACGGAGCTTCCAATGGCGTACAGTAAAATCATTGCGTCCCATAGAGCTTCTAATGGCGCACAGGGCTTCATGGCGGCGGACCGAGCTTCCTTCGCCGTACAGGACTTCAGCGCTTTCTATGGCGTACGGGACTTCATGGTGGCGTACCAGAGCGCTTCCTACGGCGTACAGGACTTCAACGCGGCGTACCACAGCGCTTCCTACGGCGCCCAGGACTCCCACGCGGCGTCCCACAGCGCTTCCTACGGCGTACAGGACTTCATGGCGGCGTCCCACAGCGCTTCCTACGGCGTACAGGACTTCAACACGGCGTCCCACAACGCTTCCTACGGCGTACAGGACTTCAACACGGCGTCCCACAGCGCTTCCTACGGCATACAGGACTTCAACACGGCGTCCCACAGCGCTTCCTACGGCGTACAGAACTTCATGGCGGCGTAGCACAGCGCTTCCTACGGCGTACAGGACTTCAACACGGCGTCCCACATCACTTCATACATCGTATGGGACTTCATGGTACCGCACCACAGCGCTTCCTACAGCATACAGGACTTCATGGCGGCATCCCACGCAGCTTCTTTCGGCGTACAAGCCCCGCTGGCGTCGTCTACTGGCGCCGCGTCAGCCCCCTACGCCGTACAGGACTTCTGGTGTTTCTGGGCGTCCGACCTGTAGGAGTAGCCCTTGCCGCAGCGGCCGCACTGGAAGGGTCGCAGGTTGTTGTGGCTGTTCAGGTGACCCTCGTAGTGGCCCTTCACCAGGAACCGCTTGCCGCAGTGTTCGCAGCTGAAGCGGAACTGGCCCTGGTGCTGTTTCATGTGCAGGTCGTAGCCCGCCTTGCTGTGCAGCACTTTGCCGCAGACGGTGCACTTGGACGCGGTCAAGGGGGCCGGGGGCCGACCGGGGTCGGAGTACCCGGGGGGGTACCCGGGGGGTGGTGGTGGTGGTGGGTGGTCCCAGGCTTGTTGGTGGTACTCGGGGTGGGGGGCGTACCCAGAGAGATAGTGGACGTCGCCTTCGTCACCGCCGCAGCCAGTCTGCGAGAGAGAGAGACAAGACAGCGCCACGCTAGAATGGGTCATGTTACAACTGTACCACGTGTTCGGTTTGAGGGGGTCCAACATTCTCACTCTTGTCCTTCACAGACAGACACAGACAGGGATAATTTGGGACAACAACGACCACTATTGAGATGTAGTTTACGTGGATTACCTAGCATGGTGTGTATGGTATTTATCAGCCGAATCATCCGAAATACGTCCTCTTTTAGATCCTACAATTGACTGATTTTAAGTCATTCTCAGTTATTGCTGATCTAGAAAGGACGAGCATTTTCTGATTACTGTAAACAAGAGTTATCTTGTGAAATATCAGTCTCTGGCGTTGAGCGATAGTCGGATATCAAACACAGAAATCGGCTTTGGAACCGTCATCCACATCATCGTCCTCACCCTCCGGAACCTAACAATCCTCTTCCTCTGCATATGAAACAATTTCTTCCTCCGCATCCTTAGCATCCTTTTGTTCCGCATCCTACACATCTTCCTCTTCCGTATGCTAAACATCCTCCTCGTCCGCATCCTCAACATCTTCCTTCCTATCCTAAGCATTTTCTTCTTTTCTATCCTAAACATCTTCCTCCGCCTCCTAAACAGTTTCTTCCTCCGCAATAGAATCTTCTTCCTATACATCCTAAGCATCTTCTTCCTCCACATGATAAGAGTCATTTTCTTCCACATCCTAAACATCTTCTTCGTCCGCCTCCTAAACAGTTTCTTCCTCCGCATCCTAAACATCTTCTTCCTTCGCATCCTAAACATCTTCCTCCTCCGCATCCTAAACATCTTCTTTCTCCGCATCCTAAACATCTTCTTCCTCCGCATCCTAAACATCTTCTTTCTCCGCATCCTAAACATCTTCTTCCTCCGCCTCCTAAACATCTTCTTCCTCCGCATCCTAAACATCTTCTTCCTCCGCATCCTAAACATCTTCTTCTTCCGCATCCTAAACAGTTTCTTCCTCCTCAAAAGAAGCTTCTTCCTTCACATGATAAGAATTCTCTTCTTCAAATTCCTAAACATCTTCTTCCTCCGCATCCTTAACATCTTCTTCCTCCGCATCCTAAACATCTTCTTCCACCGCATCCTAAACATCTTCTTCCTTCGCATCCTAAACATCTTCTTCCTCCGCATCCTAAACATCTTCTTCTTCCGCATCCTAAACAGTTTCTTCCTCCGCAAACGAAGCTTCTTCCTTCACATGATAAGAATCCTCTTCTTCAACTTCCTAAACATCTTCTTCCTCCGCATTCTAAACATCTTCTTCCTCCGCATCCTAAACATCTTCTTCCTCCGCATCCTAAACATCTTCTTCCTCCGCATCCTAAACATCTTCTTCGTCCGCCTCCTAAACATCTTCTTCCTCCGCATCCTAAACATCTTCTTCTTCCGCATCCTAAACAGTTTCTTCCTCCGCAAAAGAATCTTCTTCCTCCACATGATAAGAATCCTCTTCTTCAACTTCCTAAACATCTTCTTCCACTGCATGCTAACCATTGGGTTCATCTTCTATTTCCTACCGATCGTTTGTATTATCATCCGTATGCTAAGCCTCGAATTCATTCCCTTGTGCGTCCTTAACATCATCCACCTCCTTCATATCCCAATCGTCTTCATCTTCCTCTAGGTCCTCATCATCACCTTCATCCTCTTCTAGGTCCTAATCATCGCCTTCAGCCTCTTCTAGGTCCTAATCATCGCCTTCATCGTCCTCTAGGTCCTAATCGTCGGCTTCATCCTCTTTTATGCAGAACTCCCCTTCCTCCTCGTCACCATCAGCGACATCCTAACGACCCATCCTCGACTACCCTCCATGTCCACGATGGTCATCGAGGACCTTGGCCTTGGCAAAGCTTCTCGTGGGCCATAGCGTTCTGCTTGTAGGCGAAGCCCTTGCCGCAGCGCCGGCACAGGAAGGGCTTCACCCGCTCGTGGCTGTTCATGTGGCCCTCGTAGTGGGGCTTCCACATGAAGCCCTTGTCGCACAGGTTGCAGAAGAACTTGAAGCGGCCCCCGTGTTGCCTCATGTGCACCTGGTGGCCGCTCTTCGAGTAGAGCACCTTGCCGCAGACAGAACACGGGTAGCTCTGCGGGGCCGGTCCCTCATTCCACTGCGGCTGAGGAGGTGTGGGTGGGGGCAGGGGGAGGGGGGGGGGGGAGAAAAGACAAAGACGCCGTGGTGAGCACATCATTCCCAATACAATGACACTCAAGGAGAGCGAGGAGGCACAGACTTTAAAACAAACCTAAATCAACCCTAGCACGATGAGGGGTAACGCAACTGGTGTTTGCCGGAAATTCTGAATTGTACATAGAAAACATAAACTCTTGGTCGCTTTGCTGCCACGAGCCGCGGATATATAGAAGTCACTACTCCAGATTAAGTAACGCAGAAATGTATCTATAGATGTACCCAATAATCCCTACCTCTAGATTTACTGCAGAGAACCAAGAATCCCTACCTTTAGAGATACCACAGAGTTCCTATCTCTAAAACCAATAATTCCTACCTCTAGATTTACCGCAGAGTTCCTATCTCTAAAACCAAGAATCCATACCTTTAGATTTACCGCAGAGTTCCTATCCCTAAAACCAAGAATCCCTACATCTAGACTTACCGCAGAGTTCCTATCTCTAAAACCAAGAATTCCTACCTCTAGATTTACCGCAGAGTTCCTATCTCTAAAACCAAGAAACCCTACCTCTAGATTTACCGCCGAGTTCCTATCCCTAAAACCAAGTATCCCTAACTCGAGATGTACTAATGAGTCCCTCCCTCTAGATGTACTAATAAGTCCCTACTTCTAGATGTACTAATAAGTCCCTACTTCTAGATGTACTAATGAGTCCCTACTTCTAGATGTACTAATGAGTTTCTACTTCTAGATGTACTAATGAGTCCCTACTTCTAGATGTACTAATGAGTCTCTACATCTAGATGTACTAATGAGTCCCTACATCTAGATGTACTCATGAGTCCCTACTTCTAGATGTACTAATGAGTCCCTACTTCTAGATGTACTAATGAGTCCCTACTTCTAGATGTACTAATGAGTCCCTACTTCTAGATGTACTAATGAGTTTCTACTTCTAGATGTACTAATGAGTTTCTACTTCTAGATGTACTAATGAGTCCCTACTTCTAGATGTACTAATGAGTCCCTACTTCTAGATGTACTAATGAGTCCCTACTTCTAGATGTACTAATGAGTCCCTACTTCTAGATGTACTAATGAGTCCCTACTTCTAGATGTACTAATGAGTTTCTACTTCTAGATGTACTAATGAGTTTCTACTTCTAGATGTACTAATGAGTCCCTACTTCTAGATGTACTAATGAGTCCCTACTTCTAGATGTACTAATGAGTCCCTACTTCTAGATGTACTAATGAGTCCCTACTTCTAGATGTACTAATGAGTCCCTACATCTAGATGTACTAATGAGTCCCTACTTCTAGATGTACTAATGAGTCCCTACTTCTAGATGTACTAATGAGTCCCTACTTCTAGATGTACTAATGAGTCCCTACTTCTAGATGTACTAATGAGTCCCTACATCTAGATGTACTAATGAGTCCCTACTTCTAGATGTACTAATGAGTCCCTACCTTTAGATGGCCTAATGAGTATGTTTCGGAACACGACAGTGGTAGGATAGAGAACGCGTTTAGATCTCATGCGATGAAGGATAAAAGAGATTCCATGCTTGGTTGATTTATAAGTAGTAACCTTTGATGTCGCATCGGGACTGTGGGAAGTTAAAGCGGAGCCAGGGGTCCGGGGAGTAACCCACCCACTCTTTGCGGAGAAATCACAAGGCATTCTTAGCCCGCACACCCATTTGCACCGGTGGGGTTCGAACCAGAGCACCGGCCGATTGGGCTGGTCTAGCAAAGCCCATGATATAGTAATACGATAGCTGATATGGCTGAGAGGAGGACCCCCAGGATTCCATGGCAACAGTACTAGCAAGAAGCGGGCTCCCTACACCCCCAGATGTCTCCATTATAACAAATAACGCCATGGATTCTTCTGCCCAGTAGGCGGTAACCATCAGCAAATGCTCTCAACAAAATTGACTGTCGGAAATTGAACGCACAGCTCTATGATCAGACATCAGCCGCTCTTCCAACCAAGTTGCCCAGTCTTCATGTGTGTGACTGTGCTCCTCCAATGTTTACGGTGTTGAAATAGCTACTTAAATGTCTAGTCCAGGGTTAATTTATCAAAAACATCATAAAAAGTGATCATGATTGTAATAATTACTTTCAATCTAATCGGAATCGTAATCGATTACTTTCATATTTCCTGTAATCGTAATCATGAAATTTCCAAGTACGCTGACAACGACCATTGGTCCAGCACTTCTACATAGTTTATTCTCAATGTAACATGCATCGAAGGCGTTTCAAATCAAAGCCTTTAAAAGTAAGAACAGTATAAAGCATAACCGCACAATATATCAACAACAGCGTCACTGTTTCATTACCCACGTCGTCGCAATCAGTAACAACAGAAACGATTCGCAAACGGGAATGTGTGAGAGAAAATGGCAGCAAATACGGTGTGAGCTAAGCATAACGGCACACGTGTCCGTCCCGGGTGATGAGATACAACTCCCGCTTGCTGCAGTTTGCCGAGACGAGTAGGCATACAGGTCACCGGACAACAGGTCACTGGGCATATGGTAAACTCGGACACCTGGGCAGTAGACATGTGGTAAACTTGGACAACTGGGTAGCCGACATATGGTAAACTGGGACAACTGGGTAGCCGACATATGGTAAACTCGGACAGCTGGGCAGTAGACATATGGTAAACTGGGACAACTGCGCAGCCGACATATGGTAAACTCGCACAATTGGTCAACGGGCATATGGTATCCGGAAAAGAAGAGCATGGGGTATGGGACTTAAACTAGACCCAGAGATTCAGTTTTCCGTGTGTCACAGTCTGTTTGCGGGAAGTGGCGTGTCCGGATGCGTCCAGTTGCTGTTTGTTGTGACAGGCCCAGAAGGTTATTTATTATGGGCGGGGCGGTTCTGCGGGTCTGGGATCTTGCTGCAAGGGGTCAGTCTCCGGGTAGTTGGCGGCCATGGCGGCCACGGCGGCCGTACAGGTCTTTACGTGCCTGTAGAGGTGTGACCGGTAGGCGAACCCCTTCTGGCAGTACTGGCACACGAAGGGCCTCAAGTTGAGGTGACCGTTCACGTGACCCTCGAAGTGACTCTTCATGACGAAGCTCCTATCGCAGTACTGACAGATGTACTTGGGCGTCGCCACGTGGCCGCCCGGTGGCCGGGGCGGGGGAGGGCCGGGCTGCCGGAAACCGGAGAACTGGCGAGCGGTCTGCGGGGAAACAGATAGCACATCTTAGGCCCCGACGATAGGCATGGCGATTGAATGATAATATGCGATAAGCCTTGGCGGTATGCGATAAGAGACGCGGGCAGATTGGACGTCGGACAGATTGGACGTCGGACCGAATGGACGTCGGACAGACTGGACGTCGAACAGATTGCACGTCGAGCAACTGGCATCTGAACATCCAACTATGGATATTGTCTGACAAAAGAACATCCGCCATATCGTAAACTCGGACAAATTGACACTCGCACAATTGTAATATCGGACAAACTGACATCCGCGCAATTGTAATCTCAGACAACCTGACGCCGGCACAATTGTAATCTCGGACAACTGGACACCCGAGATGCGGGGCGGCACGACGGGTCTGTCAGTTTCCTGCGGGCGAGGGCGGCTCGACGGGTCTGTCAGTTTCCTGCGGGCGGAGGCGGCACGACGGGTCTGTCAGTTTCCTGCGGGCGGGGGCGGGCGGCACGACGGGTCTGTCAGTTTCCTGCGGGCGAAGGCGGCTCGACGGGTCTGTCAGTTACCTGCGGGCGAGGGCGGCTCGACGGGTTTGTCAGTTTCCTGCGGGCGGAGGCGGCACGACGGGTTTGTCAGTTTCCTGCGGGCGGGGGCGGGCGGCACAACGGGTCTGTCAGTTTTCTGCGGGCGAAGGCGGCTCGACGGGTCTGTCAGTTTCCTGCGGGCGAGGGCGGCTCGACGGGTTTGTCAGTTTCCTGTGGGCGAGGGCGGCTCGACGGGTTTGTCAGTTTCCTGCGGGCGAAGGCGGCTCGACGGGTCTGTCAGTTTCCTGCGGGCGGAGGCGGCACGACGGGTCTGTCAGTTTCCTGCGGGCGGGGGCGGGCGGCACGACGGGTCTGTCAGTTTCCTGCGGGCGAAGGCGGCTCGACGGGTCTGTCAGTTACCTGCGGGCGAGGGCGGCTCGACGGGTTTGTCAGTTTCCTGCGGGCGGAGGCGGCACGACGGGTTTGTCAGTTTCCTGCGGGCGGGGGCGGGCGGCACAACGGGTCTGTCAGTTTTCTGCGGGCGAAGGCGGCTCGACGGGTCTGTCAGTTTCCTGCGGGCGAGGGCGGCTCGACGGGTTTGTCAGTTTCTTGTGGGCGAGGGCGGCTCGACGGGTTTGTCAGTTTCCTGCGGGCGAAGGCGGCTCGACGGGTCTGTCAGTTTCCTGCGGGCGAGGGCGGCTCGACGGGTTTGTCAGTTTCCTGCGGGCGAGGGCGGCTCGACGGGTTTGTCAGTTTCCTGCGGGCGAGGGCGGCTCGACGGGTTTGTCAGTTTCCTGCGGGCGAGGGCGGCTCGACGGGTCTGTCAGTTTCCTGCGGGCGAGGGCGGCTCGACGGGTCTGTCAGTTTCCAGCGGGCGGAGGCGGCACGACGGGTTTGTCAGATTCCTGCGGGCGGGGGCGGGCGGCACAACGGGTCTGTCAGTTTTCTGCGGGCGAAGGCGGCTCGACGGGTCTGTCAGTTTCCTGCGGGCGAGGGCGGCTCGACGGGTTTGTCAGTTTCCTGTGGGCGAGGGCGGCTCGACGGGTTTGTCAGTTTCCTGCGGGCGAAGGCGGCTCGACGGGTCTGTCAGTTTCCTGCGGGCGAGGGCGGCTCGACGGGTTTGTCAGTTTCCTGCGGGCGAGGGCGGCTCGACGGGTTTGTCAGTTTCCTGCGGGCGAAGGCGGCACGACGGGCCTGTAAGTTTCCTGCGGGCGAGGGCGGCTCGACGGGTCTGTTAGTTTCCTGCGGGCGGGGGCGGCTCGACGAGTCTGTCAGTTTCCTGCGGGCGGGGGCGTCTCCGGGTCTGTCAGTTTCCTGTGGGCGGGGGCGGCTCGACGGGTCTGTCAGTTTCCTGCGGGCGGGGGCGGCTCCGGGTCTGTCAGTTTCCTGTGGGCGGGGGCGGCTCGACGGGTCTGTCAGTTTCCTGTGGGCGAGGGCGGCTCGACGGGCCTGTCAGTTTCCTGTGGGCGAGGGCGGCACGACGGGTCTGTCAGTTTCCTGCTCGATGGATCTGTCAAATTGCTGCGGCTCGCCAGATCTGTCTATTGGCTGTGGGCGGGGTGGCTCTGCCGCAGATCTCTCCCCTTCCAGCGGGCGGGGCGGTTCGGGGGGCCAGTCCCCCTCGGGCTGGCGTTGGGTCGGGTCCGGGTAGTTGGCGGCCACGGCGGCCATACAGGTCTTTACGTGCCTGTAGAGGTGTGATCGGTAGGCGAACCCCTTCTGGCAGTACTGGCACACGAAGGGCCTCAGGTTGAGGTGACTGTTCACGTGACCCTCGAAGTGCCCCTTCACGAGGAATCCCCTCTCGCAGTACTGACAGATGTACTTGGGCGCCGCCACGTGGCCGTCCGGTGGCCGGGGCGGGGGAGGGCCGTGCCGCCGGAAACTGGAGAACCGGTGGTCGGTCTGCGGGGAAACAGATAGCACATCTTAGGCCTCGGCCATCGTCAAGCCACGCAAAGACGGGCAACTGTGGTAACGGTAGGATTCCCCAGAAACATGGAACGCCATGGTGATCACCGGCACCAATGCGAAAACAGGAGCAACTGAACCCCCGATTGAAAGATTATCTCGGAATGCTGAACATCCAACCCGAAAAACAGGTAGCGGCAACCGAGAAATGGTAAACTCGGACAACTTAACAGCCGCGACATGGGTAACTATGGAAAACGCGCAAGGGAAAACACGAGAGATGGCAAACTCGGGATACGGGTGCTACCGATAGGGTCTACTTCACATCTCAGGTACCGGAATATCCGAAATATGATTAACGATATATGGCAAACTCGGACACATGGATATCCAAAATATTGCAAACCCGGAACAACTGAACACCCGAGATATAGTGAACTCAGAACAACTGAACACTCGGCAAAAGTGTAAGACCACGTGGTCACACAGCCGGACGTTTGGGAACGGAGAGGGGCTGGCGCGGGCGGGAGGGACGCAACAGGACAGATGCAGCTGGCAGGAAGCTTGATGCGACGTCATTGAGACTGATACAGATACAGCTGGCAGTGAGCTTGACGCGATGTCATTCATACTGATACAGATACAGCTGGCAGTAAGTTTGATGCTGCATCATTCAGGGTGCACTGTGATAGATACAGCTGGCAGGAAGCTTGATGCGACGTCATTGAGACTGATACAGATACAGCTGGCAGTAAGCTTGACGCGATGTCATTCATACTGATACAGATACAGCTGGCAGTAAGTTTGATGCTGCATCATTCAGGGTGCACTGTGATAGATAGTTGGCAGTAAGCTTGACGCGACGTCATTCAGGCTATACTGTCTTTACAGCTGGCAGTAAGCTTGATGCGATGTCATTCATACTGATACAGATACAGCTGGCAGTAAGCTTGATGCGATGTCATTCATACTGATACAGATACAGCTGGCAGTAAGCTTGATGCTGCATCATTCAGGGTGCACTGTGATAGATACAGTTGGCAGTAAGCTTGACGCGACGTCATTCAGGCTATAATGTCTATACAGCTGGCAGTAAGCTTAATGCGATGTCATTCATACTGATACAGATACAGCTGGCAGAAAGCTTGATGCTGCATCATTCAGGGTGCACTGTGATAGATACAGTTGGCAGTAAGCTTGACGCGACGTCATTCAGACTATACAGCTGGCAGTAAGCTTGATGCGATGTCATTCATACTGATACAGATGGCAGTAAGCTTGATGCTGCATCATTCAGAGTGCACTGTGATAGATACAGCTGGCAGTAAGCTTGATGCGACGCCATTCAGACTGATACATATACAGCTGGCAGTAAGCTTGATGCTGCATCATTCAGAGTGCACTGTGATAGATACAGCTGGCAGTAAGCTTGATGCGACGTCATTGAGACTGATACAGATACAGCCGGCAGTAAGCTTGACGCGACGTCATTCAGACTACACTGTGATAGATACAGCTGGCAGTAAGCTTGATGCGACGCCATTCAGACTACACTGTGATAGATACAGCTGGCAGTAAGCTTGATGCGACGCCATTCAGACTGATACAGATACAGCTGGCAGTAAGCTTGATGCTGCATCATTCAGAGTGCACTGTGATAGATACAGATGGCAGTAAGCTTGATGCGATGTCATTGAGACTGATACAGATACAGCTGGCAGTAAGCTTGATGCGACGCCATTCAGACTGATACAGATACAGCTGGCAGTAAGCTTGATGCTGCATCATTCAGAGTGCACTGTGATAGATACAGCTGGCAGTAAGCTTGATGCGATGTCATTCAGACGGATACAGATACAGCCGGCAGTAAGCTTGATGCGACGCCATTGAGACTGATACAGATACAGCTGGCAGTAAGCTTGACGCGATGTCATTGAGACTGATACAGATACAGCTGGCAGTAAGCTTGATGCGACGTCATTGAGACTGATACAGATACAGCTGGCAGTAAGCTTGACGCGATGTCATTCAGACTGATACAGATACAGCTGGCAGTAAGCTTGACGCGATGTCATTCAGACTGATACAGATACAGTTGGCAATAAGCTTGATGTTGCAGCATTCGGAGTGCACTGTGATAGATACAGCTGGCAGTAAGCTTGATCCGATGTCATTCAGACTGATACAGATACAGCTGGCAGTAAGCTTGATCCGATGTCATTCAGACTGATACAGATACAGCTGGCAGTAAGCTTGATGCTGCATCATTCAGAGTGCATTGTGATAGATACAGCTGGCAGTAAGCTTGATGCGATGTCATTGAGACTGATACAGATACAGCTGGCAGTAAGCTTGACGCGATGTCATTCAGACTGATACAGATACAGCTGGCAGTAAGCTTGACGCGATGTTATTCAGACTGATACAGAAACAGTTGGCAATAAGCTTGATGCTGCATCATTCAGAGTGCACTGTGATAGATACAGATGGCAGTAAGCTTGACGCGATGTCTTTCAGACTACACTGTCATATATACAGCTGGCAGTAAGCTTGATGGGGCGTCATTGTTCCGAAAAATTGTAATGTGGTAGACACATGGAAAGATGTAAAGAAAAGATCTCAAATGTTTATTTACGATAAAACCCGTAGCATACAGTAAGTCTGAACACAGCATTTTATCTGCAGCGATACTATCTAAACATTACAGAATAACGAGCTTCACGGATTGTGCGCGATGTCTGTCGGCACCAGCGAGCTTCACGGATTGTGTGCGATGTCTGTCGGCGCAAGCGAGCTTCACGGATTGTGTGCGATGTCTGTCGGCGCCAGCGAGCTTCAGGGATTGTCCGCGATGTCTGTCGGCGCCAGCGAGCTTCAGGGATTGTCCGCGATGTCTGTCGGCGCCAGCGAGCTTCAGGGATTGTGCGCGATGTCTGTCGGCGCCAGCGAGCTTCACGGATTGTGCGCGATGTCTGTCGGCGCAAGCGAGCTTCAGGGATTGTCCGCGATGTCTGTCGGCGCCAGCGAGCTTCAGGGGTTGTGCGCGCTGTCTGTCGGCACCAGCGAGCTTCAGGGATTGTGCGCGATGTCTGTCGGCACCAGCGAGCTTCACGGATTGTGCGCGATGTCTGTCGGCGCAAGCGAGCTTCACGGATTGTGCGTGCTGTCTGTCCGCGCCATCGAAGCACAGCCCTGAGAGTGCTTCTGAGCGTGCCACTTGTACGCGAACCCTTTGCCGCACCCCTGACAGAGGAAGGGTCGGAGGTTGTTGTGACCGTTCAGGTGGCCCTCGTAGTGCCCTTTCATCACGAAGCCCTTGCCGCAGATAGGGCACTGGTGGAGGAATTTACCCGTGTGCAACCTCATGTGGTTGTCGTAGCCGCCTTTGCTGAGCAGCACCCGGCCACAGGTAAGGCAGCTGTAGCCGGGAGGGCGACCGGCGGGTGCCCCCCCGCCCGCCGACCCCTCCGCCGCCCGGCCGCCCGACTCCACCGGCCCCCACGGCCGCAGCGCCACCTGGTGAATACAGACGACATCCAGTCAGTTGTAGTGGTGCAGCGATTAATGCAAAAGACCACGTGGTTTCGGCCTTGTCTCGGCAATTACAAGCCAGGATGGATGAATGGATTAATGTCTAGATCATTTTGTTGTCTTATAATACGGATATGTCTGGGTATGGATTGCTCAATCCAGGCCCGTGAGTGGCATGCATAGCGTGTCCAACCAAGGTCTGAGTGAGAGGCAGGTTGGAGAAAACACCGGACGGTACCAACAAGGATCGAATAACTAGAGTTTAATTCTTGGGTCAATTTCAATACATTCACCTAACATCAAAGACCATGTACTATATGATCTCTGCTAAAATCAGGCAGACGCAGACACACATATGACGATCCGTGCTTGTGTTGAGTCCGTCGCCGCGTCCGTTAGAAAGGTTTTAAGAGGATGAAATCCATACAAACGACTGGAAGATATCTTCCGTCGCCCCTACCCCTGAAGACATCGCCTCCTGGTCGCTCTCCACTCGCCGTACTACGCGACGTTCGTCCCCGCACACCCATCAGGACGGCGGCAGTTAACATGGAAGATGACCGCACATCTCTATGAGCCTGACATTATAACACTATGGTGCCAGTACACTATGATGCAGGGGTCGGTGGGGCAATCACATTCACGGTGCTGGTCAATTTCTTCTGAAATCTGGTCTACATTGGTGCAGCGTGGAAAAATCCAGTATGTCCAACCCATGCAGTTTAAAAGAAGCAATTCAGTCCCACCACGGGCACTTTTAATGGGCTCCATGGCAACCGGTCCGTGCTGTCGCCGTCTTGTATGTAAAAGTCACCCTCACGGTCTCCGGCATGGGTTTTCATATTTCATCCAGAAATCACCAATGAATGAGGTCTCTCGGAGCTTTTTTCCTTGGCCTCATTTTATGTTGCGCTGCGAAGGGCTTAAAACAACACAGCACAACAGCGCATTCCCGGCGCCCTCCGCCTCGCAGCCCCCCCCCCCCCGCTTCCCCCACCCACTTCACAACAGATGCGGTGCCGCCGCGGGGGAGGCGGGGACGCCCACAGAGTGGGCGGCCCGCACGTGGGACGCCAGGCTGTACTTGAAGGCGTACTCCTTGCCGCACACGTGGCATCGGAAGTCCTTCGTGCCGGTGTGCTTGGCCCGGTGGCCGCGCAGGTTGGTCGTAGAGTGGAAGCCCTGGCCGCAGAACTCGCAGCGGTAGCGGGCCTGGCCGCGGTGTTGGTTGCGGTGGGCCTCCAGCCCCTGGGCAGAGCCGTAGCTCTTGCCGCACTCTTCGCACCAGTAGAGGCGGCGAGCTCGGCCGGCCGCGTCGTCCGCCCGCGCAGAGGGAGCAGCAGCCGCAGCAGCCGCAGCCGCCGCCGCCGCCGCCGCCGCCGCCGTCGTGACCAGCACCCCGCCCCCGCCGGGCGGCCGCTGGAACAGACAAACGACAGCACCTCAGTGACGGCGGCTCGGCCCAAGGGGTAACCCGTGGGGTAATCTAGGGATAACCCGTGATAACGGAATGAAACGTTCGGTATTGTAAGCCGCGTTTATGTACATAAAGTGCCCTAAAGTGGGCCAAAAAATCAAATGATATGGCATTTAGGCAGCTTTTGTACGCACAACGGCCAAACTGGGCCAAGGAACCTCCCGGGACCAGTACTTAACGATAATTGGGGATAAAACATGCCCCAGGTTGGAGGCCTGGGCCCAGATTTGAACCCAGAACTAGAGCGCTAACCACTACACCAGAGAAGGAGGCCCCTCAGAGTAGGCCAAGATAAACCTCCAAGAGGGACAACGAAAAGTGTTGGGAGGAAGGTCCTGAGGTACTAATGTATGACCGCATTGGTGTAGTAATCGCATCACGGACTGGAAGATTAGACTCTGTCGCCCGCATGGGTAGATGACTTGGTGCTTTATGCCACCATGGTGCCCGCCACCATGGTGCCCACACAGGTTAAACCCGACCAAGCAACCCCTGGTATACACCGTTCCACACTCCGACACTAAGCCCCGCCCACCCTTGAGTCCTTTTTCGTTAATCGCGAATATGACATTGACCATCATAGCTGATGATAGGTACAAGTGAAAAGTACTCATCTCGGAAACTGACAACAAAGTGACACGCTGCTTTGTTTGTCGGACATAATTATGTTGTTTCGCCATATGATTGGATAAAAGAAAGTGACGTCAATGAATGACGTCAACCGCCTATGCCACCAACACCACCACCAACCCCGGACACAGAAAGGTGGGACTCGATCCCCCAACCGGTCGGACTGCAGTGCTACCTCTCGACCAGGCTGTCGCCCAGAAGCTAGATACGCTACCAACTGAGGTACGGTAGCTGTGGCCGAAATCTAAAGAATTACGGCAATTCACACACAACAAACTCAATAGCGATATGAACGGGCAACTAATAGCGCCAAAGAAACATGTTTCTTGTTTTTATTTCAAAATAAATTAGCGACGAACCCTGTGCGTTCCACATTAACTTCAAAAAACAACATGAACAATGTAGGAGTCTCTACGGCAACAATGAACACCAAATGTTTTGGTGACAAGGTGACAAGGACTCCCGACCGCTCAAGATGAAACATCAGGGGATAGCGCATGAGAGCGATGAGGTTTGTGGTCAGATATAATGATATGCCGTAACCCAAACGTTTCGTGGCAAGATCCAGTCAAGAACAACTGAAGGCTGGTTTACATCGGCGCAGCCTGGAGAAAACCAGTACATCCAAAGATGCGCTTAAAATAAGCCATTAAGTCCCACCACGGGCACCTTAATGGGTCCTATGGCAACCTGTCCGTGCTGTGGTCATCTTGTATGTAAAGCCCCCCCCCCCCCCAACCCCTTACCCACCCCACGGCCTCCGCCACGGGGGTTGATCAGAGAGAGCGGGAGGGAGAGAGGCGCGGCAATAAAATGGAGGTAAGGTCAGGTTCTGGGTCGGAGTCAAGGTCAAGCGACGTCCAGGTCGGGGTCAAGGTCAGCCGACGCGTTGCCTTGCGCATGGGCTTGGGCATGCGCAAGGGCGGGGCCGCCCAGATCCACCCCGTGGGCGGCCTTCACGTGGTACACCATGTTGGACTTGACGACGAAGCCCTTGCCGCACTCGGGGCAGTAGTGGCGGTACTCCCCCGTGTGCTGGCGGATGTGCTGCCGGAGCCCGGACTTGGAGGCCAGCGTCCGGTGGCAGTGCGGGCAGATATGGCGCCGGACGCGGTGGGCGGCCGCCATGTGCCCCACGAGCGTCACCTTGTGGTCGGTCCGGAAGAAGCAGTGCGGGCACGGGAAGCGGCCGACAGCCCCGCTCGGGGAGACCACGTGGGCCGACAAGATGGCGTCGCCGCCCTCCTCCACCTCCTCCCCCCGCTGCTGCTCGGCGTCCCCGGCTGGCCACGGGATCTGCAGCAAGAGGAAGACTCAGCATACTCAGCGCTTGTGGTCATGGCTTGGAACGTTGGCTGGCTGGGGGTCGGTATCGCCACCCTGGAGGTGGTTAACCACAGTGGCGTCCTCGGGTACGGGCCACGTCAACACCTGCCTGCATGTCGGACACACCGAACCACGTGCTAACACCACCCGACAAGGCCATTCCCTGCGGTTGGCCCCGGCCACCCAGCGGTCTGCTGCAGTTTCCTTCCTTCATACATATCAAGAATGACATTGAACTGGTAGTTTTGTAATAGTGATTGTTGAGCGAACATGCAGAAACCCCGCCTGGACTACAATGACGCACATCACTAAACCGATGACTCAGCAAAAGAGACTCCGAAAACAAAAATGCGTGCACGAAAGGCAGACCACGACACAGACATGTAGAACCTGTATTCCAACTGCGTGACAAGTATAGCTCTAAAATACAAAACTAGTATGGGCGAAGGAATTTAAATCATATCTCAGCCCAACGCGACAGCTGAAGTGGAGGAGCTTGGTATGTTCCAACAACCACAGTCGGGTTATTACCCCGATTCCAGTAAGTCATTATGAACGAGATAGCGATGAACACGCCGACATCACTAGGAGGAAGCTGTGGGCAATAGAGCGCCCTGGTAGGTTCCAACACCCAGAGGCGAATGCTTTCCCCGATTCCAGTCATCATTAACGCGCAGATAGTGCAGACATCACTTGGAGGAAGCTGTGGGCAATGGATACGTCGGGTGTTAGTCTAAGTTTCGCGTATTACCGGCCGTGCGCTGTTGTCCCTGGATGGGGTGGGAGCGGATGCCCTGACCAGCAGGCTCGGGGGTAATTCAGACAAGGTTTGGGTGTGGCGGAGGTCTGCTGCATCCTTATGAGTGTCATAATTCCAGGGTCTATGCATAGGCCGGGAAGTGTGGACACCTCTATCATAGCTGTGGTGAGCCGAGACCACTGACCAGTAGGCCTGGGTGCCTCCACGGACGCCGAGGTGGGGGTGAGTGGGAAGAGTGTGGCTGGCGCCAGCGGCCTCATGACAGAATGCCTATATCCAGAGTCCATAGGCCAAGAGAGGTCTGTGGATGCTGCTACAATGGCCGTGGTGAGCGAGGCCCCTGACCAGTAGGTCTGGGTGCCTCCACGGACGCCGAGGTGGGGGTGAATGGGAAGAGTGTGGCTGGCGCCAACGGCCTCATGACAGAATGCCTATATCCAGAGTCCATAGGCCGAGAGAGGTCTGTGGATGCTGCTACAATGGCCGTGGTGAGCGAGGCCCCTGACCAGTAGATCTGGGTGCCTCCACGGACGCCGAGGTGGTGGAGGAGGAGGGCGGGGGTGGATGCGTGTAGCCGGCGTCCGACGTCTCCTGCATGCCGAGGGCCATGAGTCCCGACGTGTCCAGCGGCCTCTGGCCCAGAGCGGTGTGGACGGCCATCATGTGGGGCGTGACGTAGCTCTCCATCTCGAACTTCATGGGACAGAAGGGGCAGGAGTAGAGCTCCCCGCGGACGTGAATAATCTGGTGCCGCTCGATGTTGAACCGGCGCTTGGACTGGTACGGGCAGTGCAGGCACGTGTATCCCTCCGCCGTCCGGCAGTAATGCGTCGAGGCCAGCTCGTCCGCGCCACCGCTTCCTCCCACTCCTCCTCCTCCTGCGCCACCACCCACACCACCTATCCCACCAACACCACCACCAACGCCGCCGCCGCCACTTCCTCTGGCCGCCGACAGCTGTAAAACAACAGGCAAATCGCATTACAATCTCCTCACCGACCCCCTCCTCCTGGCCACCGGCCTATATGAGCATTCAATATTGTTGGCACCAGACCACATATCAAGGAGATATAGCTTCAATATCTCATACAGTGGGTTTGGGGGGAGGGGGCGGGGGGCTGGAGCACGTGTGGTGTCTTAGTCAACTCCGCGCTGGCGGAGAATAGAATTCCACCCACGACCACTGTCATCCAATAACATGATGGATGGATTACATGACTCAGGTTAGGGTCACAGCTCGCCAGAACCTCAAGACGACGCTCACCACAGACACGGACGGAAAGCGTGCACTTCGTGAAAACAGGACCGAGTTCATTGCCAATGTTGAGGAGAGAAGCATGGTTTCAAGTGTGATTATTTTCCGGTCGATCCACCAATGAAGCTGCAGCACCCAGCAAACAAGGCCACTTATCCCAAGCGGCAGACCACGTGGCCAACACACGGTGGTGACGAGTTTCATCCCTCAGTAAACGATCGAAAACTGAACTAATACGATCAAAAGACAGAGCAAGCGATACGAATCATAATCAGAACAGCAGGCAAATACAAGGTTGCAGCGTCCTCATACATTCAATGGTACTATGTCTGTCCATGAACATGGAAATGTTCCTTTTTCCACCAAGAGCTACTACCGGTCTATATCACATGTGATGTTTGTGTCATAAATACCGGTATTCATGTTGAACTCCACGACTTGCAAATTATGGTTTATCATCCTAAACATACACCCATCAATTTCCTACAAAATGTGACAGGGTTCCATTACATATACGGATTGACACTTTACCAAGCCTCCCCCCCCCCCCCAAATATATTTGGCATTTTTCAAAGACTTGAGACGCTGTAACATCTAAACGGCAAGCAATATATGGCTGTAATAAACTTGTTATGTAACAAAATGATGTATCATATGTCAGAAGTACAGATTAAAACTACTAACTTAGCAGGATTAATAGTCCAATTAAGTCTATTAAATTGTGCCAGTAATCTTTAAACATAGACATTTTCATCTCTGTGGTATAACATGGTCATCACTCTCTGGCTTATTGATATATTATATCAACAATACAATGATGAGATTCACAACCTGACAATGGCACCTTATATACATATTTGTGAAAAAATATAGCAAGTATTTGCCAATGCAGCATAAAATTCCTTCTGGTTCTCTGACACCAAAACTGTTGTCATGTGACTTCCCGACATTTGCACCCGGTAAAGAATTCCTTTTCTTTCATAAGGAAATATTGCTTTCCAAATTTGGCAATCGAAATCCTCTTGTGATGAAGTCATTTCAATCTGGTTGACAAGGTGAACAGGTGTCTCGTTCTGGCATCTTCATGAAGGAAATCTCCCACAATAATGCCACCGATGTCCTTTAGAATGGCGAACCAGGCACAGAGGACGAGCCCAGCCTCCTCGTCAAGGTTACTATTCATTTGTTAAGGGTATATGTAATTTGTCTGATTTTTCTATCTACAAAATAAACCCAGAGTAGCCAATAAAGGAGCAACACATCAGATGCGTAACACTTAAAGACTGTATCAGAATAAAGCTTTAAGTTTCACTGTTCATGTATTAAGGTTGGCTCTTTGTTTGCCAGGGTTTTGCATCACAAGAAAATAGAAAAACTAGTTTTGTATGTTTGTTGTTTCTGGTCACTGGTATAGTGAATATTTTAAAAATTCATGCAAATAGATTAGAATACCGGTATATAATATGATAACCATATTACTTTTTGTAAATACTTCCACTTACTATTTCCCATCCATAAAGATTATTGCTTGATGGGGAATAAATTTTAAATAACAAAATGAAAATAGACTTTAGATGGACCAGAAACAGGACAAGATTTTTCAGACATACAGTATTAACATCATTATACTTGAAAAGGAAAATGGCTGTTAAATGGCGTATTTCCGACAAAATTTTAAACTTAATGATCCTTCATTGATAGCTGCTGAATTCACTCCATTTGGAGAGTCATACGATGAGTCATTTTGATCATAATTCTCTTCAAAATTTTACAAATGCAAGATTGTTGCTTCATTATTAAACACACATGTATATTACAACAAAAAAACTTTACTGGGCAAAGCATTCCATCATAATACCTACATTAATGTACACATGTTGCTAAAAATTCCGCGAATAAAGATTTACAATAATTTCGAAAAAACAAAGATATGCACTGCCGGCCATGTTCCTTGTAAAGCCTAACGACCCTAACACGAGTGAGTGGGTGGCGGGGCGGTGTACCAACCTGTTGAGGATCGTGAGTATCTGCGAGGCCCAGATCTGACGTAGCACCGGAGGAGGTCGGCTGCTGGAAGGAGCCGCCGGGCCAGGACAACTTCCGGTCCCGTGGCCTGCCCTGCGCCATGAATCCTCCCGTGTGTAAAACCTGCGACAAGTCGGCGTCGACACCGGCGTACGAGTCCCTCTGCCCCGAGGCGTCGAGGCCACTGGACGAGTCCTTGAGCTCAGAGTTCCAACTATCGGCATCCAGCTCTTCCTTGATCACTATAATGTCCATCTCGTCGTCGTCGGGCTTGCTTCCAGAGAGGGCGCGTCGTTTCGCGGGCGGCGCGCCGCCGGCGTCCGAGTACTGCGCCGAGTCCTCCCCATAGTCCCCCCCGCCTAGGGGCCCGCCCAGGGAGCTGTCCTCATCCCCGGGGTCGTTATCCTCCCCCCCAGAATCGTGTTCAGATTTCACCATGTGGAGACTGCCCGAGGATTGGCGCTTGCGGCCGGAGGACGGGTGCTGCCGACCCTCCCGCTTGGTGTCGCCACGGAGCCGCTCCACCGCTGCCTGCTCCGCCTCCTCCTCGGCTAGGCGTTCCGCCTCCTTCGCGGCGTCCTCCTCGTCCTGCAGGGCGGCCGCAGAGCGTACCGTCTCGTTGATGGACACCAGCATCACGTCGTTCTTGTCCAGGGTGATGCCGATGAGGGCCTCGACGCAGAACTCGCTGCTGTAGGCCAGGCCGTTGCGGCAGAGTAACGTAATCGTGTCCTTCAACAAGGTCATCATTTTTTCTTTGTCCGCTTGAACCACCATTTTGAATCTGAAAATATCAAAAAATTTAATTAGTATAGGTTGCATTAAAGTAATGGCTGCAGGTACTTATGTTTCAACATATTTTAGCTTAAAGATAGATACAGTGAAACAATAATAGATTACAGAACAAAAATATTTAAACACAATACAGAGGTCAGTTAATATAAGCATGTGTATTATGGATCTTTGCAGGTTATGACGCTTGACCCTGGAACGCTTGTCTGAGGGCATCCCTTTATTATACAACTATCTCTGCTAAATACAGCATTTTCAGGCTGGCAGAACAGAAGTTGAATAACGCAGGGACCACTGTATCACAATAACATGTCGAGGCATCAAAACCTGTTTCAGGAAATCCTAGATACTCAGAAATGAAGAGGTAGACCTTCCATATAAAGGGATGAAAAGAACTTTTTAGGTTTGAAACAAAGCTTGTTCAAGCACATCAATCAAGTCAGTACCGTAATTTCTGGTGTATAAGTCGCAAGTTTTCCTCGCAGCCGAGGGGTGCAACTGATATATATGGACCAAGTCGAAGTTTGTCTCTCTGGGACCCCCCACCCCCCCCTACCCCAGGACCTAACTTGGCTAACTTGGCTAACTAATCCCTGCCTATCATAATCCCATCCAGCTGAAGAAGCCAATTACTCCAGCATTGTTCCACTGCCCTGTCTACCCTGTATCAAGTTTCTGTCTGGCCCACTTAGTCTAAGACGGCAGCTAGCTGTATCTAGTTACACCATCGACTGCTGCTTCTCGAGACATGCTGCGTCAAGTCAAAATTGGGCACCCTGCCAACAATGACTGACCTCTCACTCCACTCTCTCCCTATAAATGCGATATGGCTTCACTGACCATGCGACGCATCAACTGCCTATATAAACGAAGCCTAATTGACTCGCCTGCTCCATCGGTCGACTGTAAGCTGCAGGGTGTTAAGCAGGTGCAGCTGAAACTGTGCTTCCAGTACCCATCAAAGAAACATAGAGTTAAATATGGTGGGCACATGTCAGAATATCAAGTCCGGCTTCCGCAAGGCAGAACTGTGGAAGTACATGTATACTGATGCCCGCTGTAATGAACTTCGAGGGGTTTGGCTCAGGACTTGGAGACTGAGCGAGCAGGGCAGTGAGTTTGTAAGATATACAAATATAATATAATTCATCACAATAATAAATGCGAATTATATGTTTTATATGTTGTCTGCATTTACAAATCAATCTCTTCCACAACAAAACGCTATTTCAACCCACTGTCATGCACACAGTGCTTCGACGTGTGGGCAAACCTCACACCAAAGGTGTGACTTATATACGATTTAAGTCTAAATATTTCTCAAAATCAGCGGGTGTGACTTATACACCGTATACCCCGGAAATTACAGCAGTTTAAGGAGTGATTCAGCAAGTTGTTCAGCCATCAAAGTGGGCATAAACCATGGCCCCCTCCCCAGATTTAAGACCCTGTCTACTACATGCGATCTTGACCATAATAAATTATGTCATGTCCTCACTTCATACTACATGCGATCTTGACCATAATAAATTATCTCATTTTCTCACTTCCTCTGGTTTTGTTGAAGCACAGCTAGTGTACATATGGACTGAACCCTGGCCATAGGAATTGTATGGCTGTCGACCGCTGTCAAATACCATAGGTAATTGGTTAAAGACTGGTATACTTTAAAAAGCAGAAATGGGGTACAGTTTACGCGAAGTGAGAATAGTCCTACCGTAAACTGCCTATTTGAAGCTGCGGCTTATATTAGGAAGTTAGAGGTTCCACTTTCTGGGTTTGAGTCGCAAGTCAGGGTGCGGCTTTAAATAGGGCCTTTTGCCAATTTCAAGTGAGCGTGACGAGACAAGCGGCGGGGGGGGGGGGGGGGGGGGCATAAACATGCAGTAAGAAACATGAGGGCCAGCCACTGGTGTGACAATTGATAAAGAGCTTTGATCGGAGAGGGAGAGCTGAATGTTGTTAGTAGTCGCGACTGCTTGTATAAACAATTAATTGGCTTGGTAGGGGCCAGGAGAGCCAGCAACTGGTGTGACACTTGATAAGAGGTGCGATCCGAGAGGGAGATGTCAATGTTGTTAGTAGTCGCAACTGCTTGCATAAACAATTAATTGCTTGGTTTCGTTGACAGGATTAAGCAGGGATACAGGAAAGGGGGTGGGGGGGTTGAGAGGCCAAAGCTCTGGTGCGGCTTATAATATTTAGTTTTCCGGAAATGGTTCTGGGTGCCTGCCAACCCGGTTTTGAGGCCAAAATTGGGGTGCGGCTTCTAATATGTATGCAGCTTCAAATAGGCAGTTTCTGGGCTCGTATTAGCATTCGCCAATAGCCATTCAGCGAGAAAATTCGGGATTTGGCGATAAGAACTTCCTGGACACTCGCCAAAATGGTGAATATAAAATAAATGTTTAACCCCATTTATCAACTGTTCCTCTGGCTATCGAGGCATAGATGTGCCTGGAAAACACATTACATGGTAGATCTACTACATTTATCTCCAATTATGAGATTTATAACCAATTTATAACCGATATATTTGGCAAATTTGGGCTAATGTTTTTCCACGGAATTAGCCAAATTGGCTAATAAAAAAAATATCCTAGCGCGAGCCCAAAGTTTACAGTACTTCATAATATTAAACTCCAGAAAGTGAGTCTTCTGAATTAAGTAGGGATAAACCATAAATATCAATGCATAATAATTATCCTAGAAAAGTGACCCCAGGTGAATAGAACCATCCTTACTCTAATTGACAAAGGCAGTAAAATAATTCAAGTCTAGCGTCATATGGGAAGTGAAAAGAACGAGTAGATGAAGACAAAAGAAAACTGAAGGGCAGATTTGCCGAATAATCTGAGCATTAACCATCTAGACTACCAAAGTGCTGTCACCCTGAGCCAAGCAGAAGCTCCAGTTAACCAGACCTGTCTCTAAGATGACTGGATGCTGTAAGAGCTAGATAGCATTTGCAATATTTACAGCATTGCATCATATATTAATGAGTATAAGAAATATCTGACCTAGCCAGCCAAGTCAGTACAGCCGATAATCCTCCATCCCCCTCCCACTCATATAATATTTAAACAGCTCTACTTATATCATATATACATAAAAGATATGAATAACAACAATGTATACTTTGAAGTCTGCTTTTTAACAACCAGTCAGATTAGCGCAATGTATTACTTGGTTAGAGCTAATATGGTTGACTGCCACGCTACACTGAAAGTTAACAAAGCTTATTTTTAAATTATGGAATTGAAATATCGGTTGTAAGTCGTTAATGAGTGGTATAATAAAGTGGCTGTAACATGTAAAAGTATTCTGTGTTCCGCCGGATAACGGAGGGAGTCATACAATATTAATGAAGCTGCTGGATAGACTGTATAATGCAGCGACCACTGTACTCGGTCAAATCACAAATGCCAAAAAGCTCTTTCAGACCACATCGATTATATGTATATATGTGCCACCATCTTCGCTACAGAACCTCTTTTCAGCAGTTCACTTGTTTTCTGGGTTTTTCACCTTTTATTGACAGCCTCTGCCAGCAGAGGGCGCTCATTCCTCACATCACCTCTGCCCCACGTCACCGACCATCTCACAGTTGACCCCAATGGTCCTGGGGTCACGAATGGTTTTAGAGGGTTTTTTTGATTGAATAATGAATTTTCGATGCAGAATTTGAAAAATATAGACATTCAGTTATCGAATGATCACAATGTAAGAGTTAAGCTAAAAATTATTTCAAAATAACACGGGGTCAGTTTAAAATGTTTCACACCTTTGACCTCGACCAGGTTCAAAGATCTAGTTCGAAAGTAACATGGCTTCAAATTAATCGAACTCAAATGCATTCATCACGTATGGCACCAGGCAGTGGGCCTGAGTGGCACAGTAAATGCTAAACAGTGATGTATTTGATGCCAAACTGCGAATTTATCTTCCATTAGAATCCTTTCAATTTTCGCGCAGGATAATTCTGATGGTTTAAATTTGACGTGGGGCAGAGGGACTATGGCGCAAGCGAAACGCCCTCTGCCGGGAGATCGCGCCAGCAGACGGGCGGTGCCGTGGCAATGCCAGTCCCAGTGAAATTGGGCCAGTGCCGTGGCGGCGTCGTGGCGAGCAGATTAAACGCGTGGGTCAGGCACAACAAATTCAACAGTTTCTCCTAACCGCCCATAAATAGCCTCTTACCATGAAGTAATCAACTACTTCGACAATGCTTTTGGCTTGTTGGAATATATCTAAACTGATGGCCTATGCGATATGATAATCGCAGGCTTTCTTCACAAAACGACGCGGCCGGTGATGTTTAACTGAATGCAATTTCCATGTGCCTATTTTTATGCGCAACAATCTATCATAACCTATGCGGCATCTAAGCACCTGAGCCAGGCCACGCCGCCACGGCCTTGCCATAGCTTGGCCGGGGTGATATCTCGGCCCAGGCCCGGTGGATAAAAGACACCAAGAGCCTCGGGCCAAATGGGAAGTTCCTTTTGGTCTAATGCGTTGTTGTCGCATGAATGTTAAAGACTTGTTACGCCCCCCCCCCCCCGGCCCCCCATTTCCAAATTCCTAGATCCGCTCCCGTACGTTGTGGCATGAATGTTAAAGTCCATCTCTTATGTCCTATGTTACTTTGCATATATTTGATCCATTTGCACTATATTAACGAAATTTCATAGGCACTGAATTTATTTGCCACCAATATTAACAATATTAGCCATTTTATCACAGACCTACCCAAAAAAGTAGAAGATAGACAGGGGCAAGTTTTTCATTGATTCGTGACGTCACAAGATGAACCGGTTTCGTTGCGCAATACCGTAAACGCGACTTTTGAGCATGGCGTCTATAGAAGGGCCATCGTCCTTCCGCATCGATCAGGATGCAGCTATGCCAGCACGATTATTTGGAATTAATGATAGTGAGGGTGAAGAAGAACAAGTGGAGGTATTCGGGCAACCGGAGCATGTGTTCTGCCGCCGTACGTATCGCTGCGTGCATTTTAGGCTAGGCCGATAATTGCCTCCCCTCCTTCCCTTCTGATGTGCATAAAGAACTTCTTTTTACTGAGTATACATTTAACCCTGGATCTAAATTGTATGTCTACGATCGATTGGACGGACATCTCCGAGACGGCCCGTCCCCTTCTGTAGCCTAGCCCACCCTTTCCATTTTTAGGACTAGAAACTTAACCCGTAGGCTGGCAACACACTGGCAGTGGCAGTGCCAATTAACTGCATCTGTTTGTTTTCAGTAACAGTCTGTGAATCATTGTCACGAATGTTGCTCTAACCAACAAGACCACACCTCTAATGTCATAGATCTAGGTCTACCTAGATCTACATGTGGCTAATATTCATCATGAGATAATATTAACCGATATAAACATCTAAGCACGGTATTAGCCAGATTTTTTTTGTTGCCAGCCAAAATTTCGGCTGGCAAACAAAGTGTTCATATAAAATTCTAAGCGCTATGACTGCCCGCCAAAATTCAGACTGCCCGTCCATCCGGCGGGCAGGCGGGTCTCTGGCTATAATACCCTGCATCTAAGTTAGAGCTTCCCTGCTGCACGTACATTCATTCAAACACCGCGGGCAGTCGAAGCAAGCGAGGCGCACTCAAACCGGTTCATCTTGTGACGTCACAAATCTCTACTCTGGGCGGAGGGTTGGAAATGGATCGTTCGCTGCTAATTGAGTTTATTTTGGTGACTTTAGATATTAATATTTATGGCATAAGAGACATTGTAAAATAATTGCATCTGATAAATGGCTTTAGTAACCACTGGGAAATGTATATTTGGAAGTGGTTTAGTAACAAATACCCCCCCCACTTCAAGGACTGTACATTAAAGTATCCATCCGCCTCCCCCCGGTTATAAAACAAATTGGTGGACACATGCGGTCATTTTTACGCCCCCCGCGGTCACAAGTTTTCTTTAGATATGCCCCATTTCCAAATTCCTAGACCCGCTCCTGGATATAACCGATCGCTACATTTGTATGCCACGTAAAAAAATCATTTAAAAACAAAGGCTCTCATGCTAAGTATTGTTTATGGCTCTTTTTATAATATTAAAAAATCATCACAGCAGCCAGTAGGTTTGTTGTCGATTCTGACCCGAAAATAGAGGGAAAATAACTGCTCTTCATTGTTGTTGAAACTGCTGTTGGCTTTAGTGGGTTTATCCGTGTGATGGACATGTCAAAACATAAGTAACATAATAATTTGCTTCACATATATTGCTGATTACATAGTTGAATGAGTAATGAAATTATGAAATCTAACTGAGTATCGTATTTTCTAACATATGAGGAGCATTCATTTTAACCGTCACAGATTAAGTAAAGTTGGCAAAGTTTTCCTGTACCGATCTTCAGTCACCGGTCTGCCGATACATGGTCGTCAAAAAACAGTCAGTGGGTTTAAGTCATAAGTGTTAAACTATCGACAACAGCATCAAGAGCGCAAGTGAACTGAGTAAGATGCGGTTCAGAGATTGATGAATATTGTTCTATAAATTGCGACCAGCATAATCCAGTGATAGCCAATTTAGTAACGTGTAACTGGGTAAGTGTCTTGCACAAACCTTTGTCTAAGAAAGGGAGCTGGTGGTCTGCCATTGACGTCCCCGACCAGGCAGTACCTGGCGCGGGGCTATCAAGTATCACTATCAGTATCAGGCTATCGCCGGTGACGGTTGAAATTTTTTGGGAGACCGATGAATTCACGCGTAGCGCGTGGGGTCTTTAATCTTTGTGCCTCAGGCTTCAAAAAGAATAGCTGTGATTTTACAAAAATAAATATATAAAAGAAACCATAGCTAAATAAATAATACATTATTGAAACAGTTTTTGAACAAAATCGTGCCGCCAAAGGAACGTGTTGTGAAAGACTTTAGTACCCCTAAATGGAAATCGTGGTTAAATGTGTCGTGAAAGACACTGTAAATCGCAATTTTTTAACGACCGAGTAGAGAGATTAGAGTACGATGACCTCTAGAATTATAACTCTGCTGTCGCTTACAAGCGGCCCTGAGGGTATGAACGACACATCAACATGGCGGCAAGCGGCAAAACAGTTTTGTGACAGACTAAAACCTTGTCGTTTATACAAAATTGGCGACGAGTTGGCACGAATCCATATCTCACGGAACTAAAGAAATTACCATAGAACAAGTTTAGGATATCAATGTTTTGGGACTCATGTGAGTATTTATGCTGAAGGTGAAAATTTACGGCTGAACAGCAATTCTACGCGATGAGTTCAGACGTTACAGTCACAAGAACAAGTGTCAAGAAGACTGTAACGTCTGAACATTCAGGCTACATAAATGTATACTGGACATGGATATGTGAACGATAAGTGCCGTCTCCATCACATTTTTGTGGAATCCAGAAATCTTTGTCACCACCCCCTGCTTTCGAACGACAGGCTGTGATCGGTAATCCATGGCCCTCCGGTCCGCCCTGCGTCCGGTGGGCCATGTTACAGGGCTATGGACGGCCGTACTACTAAAGTCAAAGTCATAAATGCCGTAGACTCACGTTTAGGCCCAAATTTTTCAGCGAATTTGGCGCGATCGCTCTTAAAATCACTAACGTGACAAAACAACCCTGTGCAATTTTAATGATACCAAACTTACGTATGCACTGCAAGGTTATCCTTTTTTAAGATACTAACAATATTTCTCCATGCTGACACTCCATTGGCAGCATACACTCTGTCGTAAATAGACTAAATCACAGACAATGAAAGGCTCTATAGTTGCCATGGCGCGTGTGGCTGGTGCAAATATAGCTCAGAGCACATTCGGCGCCATGGCAACTACGTCATTTTATGACGTGTGCTTTAGTAGGTTTGCGAAACTGCGTTTCGTGCCAATGGAGTGTCAGCATGGAGAAATAATCTTTGTGTCTTAAAAAAAAATAACCTCGCAGTATGCCCGTAAGTTTGGTATCATTAAAATTGCACCGGGTTGCTTTGTCACGTTAGTGATTTTTAGAGCGATCGCACCAAATTCGCGGAAAATATGGGCCGAAACGTGAGTCTGCGGCATTTATGACTTTGACTTCCTAAGTACTAGCCTGAAAACAAGACATTACAGTCGTAAGACAGTTAGGGGATGGGACGATGTCGTCCCATCCCCTAACTCTCTTACAACTGTAATGTCTTGTTTTCAGGCTACCATACTACCAGAACAGCCTTATATTAGGTTAGGGTGGCCTGGGTAGGATGGTGGTCTATGGGGGTCAATTGGTGCAGATGCATAAGCTGGGGGTAGAGGCTTGCACTGGGGTCGGTGTGAGAATTAAAGCAATATATTCCATATTTTCTTGTATTATCAACCTCTTCTCCATGACAAATAAGTATATTCTGTCTTGAATTTAAATCCTCAAAGCCTTTGGGTACTCTGGATAGAACCAATTTGTTCACCGGAGCAGAAGTTGGTGGCCAGCTTTATATTCCTGCACGCCTGTTCGCTGTTATCGTATTCTATGTGATGTCGACTGTGGCTCATTATCATATCCGTATGCGATGTAAATAAACTGCACAGTTTTATGTTGAAATTGTTGTTTTACAGACTCAAAGAGATATATAGCCACTGACTCCCCTCTGGGTCATAGATGCAACCATACATACGCCATTAAAAAATGCCGAGTTCGGCACTTGTTCGTTTCACAATCTCTCGCCTTTTAAACTTGATATCTTGATAAAGTTATCTTTAATTAAACAACTAATCTTAGCTTAGCTGTCATTAAGACAGGGTGGTCTTTTTCCAGTCCCAAATTTTTGCCTATACTTTAACATTGACCTGAACCCTGCTAATGTGACCACCCCGCTAATCCGGCATTAAGACCACCAAGACCAGACCCAACCAATCAATTTTAATGGAACTCAACCCTGCTAATGCGATGACCGAAGTCTCTGCGAAACAGAGTAACTGCTTTCTTGTGATGGGAGATAATGCACTCGTGGGCATTGATGCATGCAAAGAAAGACATGGCCGCTGGCTCTGTCTTGTTAGTGACATGTTTATTTTACAGATTATAGGATGGAGATTAACATCTGGCCGACTCATGTACAGTACTGATTGCACTGTATGTTTGAACATTAATGCGTACAAAGACAGTAACACACATCATTATTTGATCTGTTATATCAGAGATACAGCCACAGGCCCTGTCTCTTAGTGACATGTTTATTTTACTGATTAAACATTGTTTGCCCTTAAAACGCATGGTAATAGTAATCGACTGCTTGTAAACTGGCCATTCCGTTCGGCTTCATTGATTTATACCTGACTTGCCCCCTTCCCTGCATCTCAGAGCCCCATTGTTGGCTCCAGCGATAATCCTAGTGACAGTAACACTAACTGTTGTTATCAGAGAAGTTTCGCTAATGAGACCACTTTTGATTCAATTTTGTTACGTTCAACCCTATTTCATGAGGCTGACGCCCCGCACTCCCTCTACTGCACAAACTGCCCACATATAACTGATTCACATAAGCCTTTTTGTCATGCTTGTGCAATAATATATAGGTCTGAGGGTTCACAATTTTCCAATTTCTTGACTTTGAAAAGGTAGTAATATTATATGTCACAATATCATGAAAACTATACTACTATAAAATAGATCTTTTGCTTTATGTCACTGAAATAGTATATGATACTAATGTCCATGCTGGTGATGAAGGGGAGCTAGAGAGAGGAAGGATGTCAAGTTATTGATCTAGAAGAAGTCTTGAATATATATTGTTGCAGGTCTGATCAGGGTTATAGGTGGGTAGAGGTTGGTGGCATTGGTACAGGGCTGTAAGCATTCAGTGGATACCTCACTCATATTGTATTTTATCACATTATTTCACCAGGAATTATAGTGATGCATGCTAGTTTATGGAGGTTGTAAAATTTTAAATTATGGGATTGGGACTTATTTCACAAGTACTGCACACACATATCCTGACATTGATTACCATGAAATATACTGTTAGATCATTACTTTCGTCACCCCCTGGGTGAGGTTTCAATGCCTGGTATGTCTCTAATTATTTATCTCATTTACGTATAAGCCCTGTCATATTCCATGCTGGTTTTGTTTTGCTTGAATTACTAAGTCTAGAATGAATGTGATGTTGATGCATACATGTACCTTTAAATAAGAGATAAAGGTCTACATGATTACTTTTAATAAGATTATTATGATTTTATTCATTCGCCAGGCAAGCTGCCAAGATGGTCCTGAAAGCCGAACAGGAGCGGCTGCAGGCCTTGCTGAAGGACACTATCACCCTGCTGTGCAAGAACGGCCTGGCCTACAGCAGCGAGTTCTGCGTCGAGGCCCTCATCGGCATCACGCTGGACAAGGAGAACGTGATGCTCGTCTCCATCAACGAGACGGTCAAGTCGGCAGTGGCGTCGGGCCTGGAGGACGACACGAGCTTCTCCTCCTCAGGGGCCCACGACGGCGGGGACACGGCGGATGGGCATACCTCCCCGAGGTCGAGGCACTACGGCCAGGGGGGGCGACAATCTCTGGGGGGCGCGCGACGCAAGCGCCGCTACCCGGCCGGTAACGGTAATAACAAAGTGAAGGTGGAGTTGCCGCCGACCCACCACGTGGGGGAGGAGGGCGAGGATGCCGAGGAGGATTATGATGACCCCACGGGAGGCGGCGGCGACGACGACGGCGAGGAGTCCCAGTCGCCGGCGCCGTCCCGGAGGCGCGTGGAGACCAAGCAGGAGAACAGCGACGCAGAGGACATCATCGTCATCAAGGAGGAGCTGGATCCGGACAGTTGGGATTGTCAGTACCAGGCCGGGGGGGGTACCCGGCACGACGGCCATGGGTCGGGGCCGGCGGGCGGCGGCGGCGACGGGGCCAACCAGCTCTACTCTCAGGGCGATACCGACTTGTCGCAAGTCCTGCAGAGTGGCTCGCTGGAGGCCTTCAGCCCCGTGGGTCATCGCACTGGTGGTGGTGGTCACTGGCACGAGGACAGTCTCACTGGGGTGCCAGGGTCAGACAAGCGGCTCCTGTCTTCCATGATGTCCAGTATTCAACACGGAGGTGGTTCGCTCGACCAACAGGTGAGAGTCAGACCTATCACTTCCGATAACTATTTAAAAAAATCAATCTTTTACTTCGTGCACAACATATTCACTCAAATACTCTTGGGCGCCTGAAGCCAAATTTAAACGCACTTGGATATTTCATTACTTTCTTGTCGCGAAGATTGTGTTAAATATATATATATATTTATAATTTTACTGTACATAAGAACTAGAATTACTGACTATTCCAATCAAGAGAATAGAGATAGATTGATTCCTGTTTGTATGTATGGATGGTAAGTAAATGTATGTATGTATTGTCGCTTTAAAGAAGACGCTCTTCTTTCATGTGCTATCTGCATGGCTGAAAAGTAAACAAATATGTGAATTGTTTACATGGTGTAAGGCATGGTAGACACTAGAGAATTTGCGTAGGCTGGTAATGAACACAACGAAACAGGAAAGTTACAATCGGTTCTTTACTTGGCAAGATACAAGGCATTTATTGGCTAAACTAATGGACGATCACTTTTCGAAATTCTCGTTGGGTTAAAGAATTTAATTTTCATGGACTTGAAAACAATAACCTCAGGAAGCCAAGATGAGGGGTGAGATGAGGCATGCTCTTTCCGATTAAGAACTAAAGGTTTCAAATATGGTAAACGCCACCACGTGTTTCGCGAGGGGAGAATGATGTTGATTACCTCCGTTCTGGGATCTGACCTGACCGGTGGCGCCCCTAGCCGATGGCACATAGAGTTAACATTCAGTTGCCACCCACCATTGCAGCGTCTGGAAAAGATGATTAAAACGATTACATCTGTAAGATCGATGTTCAACAGGCCACTACATCAACTGGAATTGTTGTACACTGAAGCGGTTCTGGTGGCCAGTGGGGACGACAATGCTTTTATGGAAACCCAGTCGTTTGCCACTCCATGTGTTTTGCTATGGAGCCATTCAACTGTCTACGCTGTCTAAATGTTGACATTTGTATGGTATGGTCAGCTGTCGTTATACGTGCACGCGTCTAGCTCCACATGGAGATAAAGAAAAAATCTAGGCCAGCGTCTCCCGTCCTCTTGACCACCAAGAAATTTATTCTGTTCGCACGAGATATTTGATGACTGCTATTAATATAGAGTGTATATACGAGACTAGGATGATTTATTTTCTATGTACCGATGATACACGCTTTTGTTTATTAGGGCTAGATGGACTAATCCTGACGGAGAAATAGTCTGGGGTGAAAACGTAAACGTGGTGATAAGCCTTTGTCTCATTGAAGTTTGCGTTACTTCTGCACTCTCTCTATTAACTAACTGTGGTGTTGCCATGGAGACATCTTCGAGTCCACCGGCGTGTGTTATCTCCTGACGACATCTGTCTTTTGGGATCCCAGCCGGGTACACACCAGGACATTGACGATGCCTGTGCGAATAAATTGCCCCTGTCCTTGTGAAATGGGGGAAGGGGGCTTTCTTGGAGACATGGATCCGCATGGTCTCAGGCTAGGGGAGCAGCTACCATTGCTCAGTGCCGAATATTTTGCCCGTACTGCTTGAGTAAATACGTTGCGCTTTGCTCAGTGTGGAACGAATGATCCGACTGCATTGGTTCCGTGTGCTACAGGTATTGCGAACGTGGTGTCATGTGGCACAAGCAGTCCTATTGCCGAAGTTTAACACTTTTACTGTTCCAACGGCTGAATTTGACGGAATTTGACCCCGCGTAATAAAGAAACATCCCGACTTCCGGAGTAGACGATGCTTTTTTCCGCACGGTACAAGTGTTCCAAATTCTCCAAATGCCGAACTTTACCACTATTTCCACTGCCGAACTTTAGGCTACTACCATTCCCACGGCTGAACTTTACCACCATTCTCACTGTCGAAATTACCACCATTCCCACTGCCGAACTTGACCATCATTCCCACTGCCGAATACCGCCGTTCCAAAGGCCGAACTTTACCGCCATTCCCAAAGTTCACTACCATTCCCAAGGCCGAACTTTACCACCATTCCAAAGGCCGAACTTTACCGCCATTCCCAAAGTTCACTACCATTCCCAAGGCCGAACTTTACCGCCATTCCCAAAGTTCACTACCATTCCCAAGGCCGAACTTTACCGCCATTCCCAAAGTTCACTACCATTCCCAAGGCCGAACTTTACCGCCATTCCCAAACCCTAACTTCACTGCCATTCCCACGGCCGAACTTTACCACCATTCCCACGGCCACCATTCCCGCCACCAAGCTTTAGCGTCATTCCCACTGCCGAACTTTACCACCATTCCCATGGCCGAGCTGCCACTTCCCCAGTCGGTCTGACTGCCGAACTTTATCACCATTCCCAATGCCACACTCCCCCAGCAGGGGGGGGGGGGGGGGGGAATCAACCGCCGCAGCGCCACCTACAATGGGCGAAAATAGGGCCATGTAAACATTCGTCTGGCGTTGTCAGAAACTTCAAGCGAGCTGATGCTTCTTAGGCGTATTATTATATTATAGTGAGTACAATGGAGGAAAGGACAATAGAACCTATTTAGCCAAACACTCTTGTTTCTAATATTTAACACGTTTTGCGATGTTATATCCACTTTCCTTACGAAAAACATAGATCGAAGCGTTGACGACCATTGCCGCCATTATCGTCAAAATGGTCAAACTTTACGACATTTGAGGCCATCGTTCTCTTTAACCATTAAAGCGATATCGATAAGACTCCGGCAATTATTAGAAATGGATATCTATTTTATAAAATGTCAAACCCGCTCAACTCCTCTCCAACATTTACTATTTCACCGCCTTTCAAACGTAGGCCCCATCAGCCTGATCGTGCCATGTAATAGCCAATAGGTTCAGAAGTTTGAGGGGCCCCAAGCCAAGGCTGGGCGGCGGGGTTTTTGAAATTCCTGTAACTTTTCAACAACTTTTGCCTACATCCGACTCCTTGAGATAGCTAGGATTTATTCACAATCATATCAGTCACTGGTAAAACGTAGTAATTTATTATAGTTATAGATTAATATATTATTGTTAGATCTATTATTTATTTCAAACAATTTACAGAGCAACTTGTATGAATTTTATTGTTGTATAAGTAAATATTGTGCCAAGTAATGCCAAAGTAATATTCTTTAGGTCAATTTTTTTGCTACAAGGACTGATTGTTTTGGGCTATATGTCAACCAACCAAATGCAAAGAGCTTCATTCAACAGCAGCAATATTTATTTGTGGTTTTGCTAAGATACTAATTGTATACTAGATCTACCAGTACCAAGGCAAAGGTTAACTGGAAATAGTTACTTTTGTATGAATTCTATTTGGCTTACGCCTAAGCCTAAGGCCAGTAAGGGGGCACTTGCACCAAGAATTTCATAATATTTTTTCTGTCAACTGGAAAAGTATCGCTAAAAACACCATACGGGCGGATAGGCTAGTACTATCCCTACCCTACGCGTCTAGTCCTGGTCCCTATTGAATTTGACATGTGTTGGGCCGACACTACGGTGAGCGATAATAGAGATTTAAGAACTAATAGCATTAAAACTAGATTATGTTTGACATTAACAACTTACTGGTTTAACAGAAAGACTAATGGTAACACATAGATCGATGATAAACTGTAGATTCCACTCAAACATACCGCTTCGCGCCACACGAGACCAAACAAATGTCTAAGAGAACTCAGCGCGAACCGCACGCCGACATCTTGCACACAAACGCAAATCGAGTTTTCGCGCTGCATATATCTTGCGGGATATAGAGGGCGCTGCGGCGGTTGATTCCCCCCCTGCTCCCCCAGTTTGGACTGACTGACCGAAGCTGACGCGCGGTCTCTGTTCTATCCCCACAGGGGCAGGCGTCGGCGGACGCCGCCTCGTGCGCCGGCCCAGGGACACCGAGTGGCCACCCGGGGTCCCCCGGCTCAGCCGCGTGGCATTGCCGTCTCTGCGGTCGGACGTTCACCCACCCGAGCGGCCTGCGAGACCATATGATGCGCCATCGCGGCGTGTACCGCTACCAGTGCGGCCAGTGCGGCAAGGGATTCCTTAACAAGACCCACTACCAGTCCCACATGAATGCCCACGCGAACCAGCGGCCGTTCGCTTGCGACCGCTGTGGCCGCTCCTTCCTGTCCAAGTCTCACCTTAAAATGCACGAGAAGCGATACTGCAGCTCAACGACGTCTTGACGCATTTGAAGCTGATTTGAAGATGGTAGTTTCGATATATTCCGTTGCGCGGCGCCACTGGCTGCATATGCATCTGGATTCTTGGTATTATTTCTTTGTCTTTGTGCAACGTCAAGATGACGTCATCATGACTCGCGAAAGGACACCATCAAACCATTAGACTCCATGCTGCAGATCTTCATCTATGAGTGGGAAAAGGTATATTATCTGGGCGTACTTCAGGCAGGCTCCTTGATCGTATACCGTCTGCACAATTGATGAAACAAACCATATTGTTATGTAGATGGAGAATATCACCAAGTGTATCCCTGAAATTAATGCGCCAGTCTTTTTTTCCAAGATAGGGGTATTTTCGAAGTCCTCTTGTGAGATGAGGATATTCATGGGTGGATACCTTCAGGTTGGTTGGTTTGTGTTTAGAAGGGTTTAACGGGAGTTGAGTGAAACTGAACGATACGAAGAAAGACCTGGGATCTTTATCCTGCGACCACACAGACATGGCCGCAGCGGCGGTCGAACCATCGATCCACGTGCCGTAGGCTCTCAGGTGGTCAGAACACTCAATGCGAGCGCTCTAGCCCACTGAGCTATCGCGCCGGCCCCTCATCCCTTGGAGCTCTGTCAAACACCATCATGCCATACACATGTATAAGCGGATAGCGCCCCCCGCTGTGCGAATATCTATGCTAGTTCAGAATCAAAAACCGATGTTCTGTTTCTCCTAAGAAATACAAGGGGCGTACCACAAAGGGCATGGATCCGTTCTATCTCCAATGCTTGGTCCAAAAAGAAAACAGTGTCGCCATCTGTGCATCTGTCGGCAAAATAAATATCGTGAACATGTAACTGTTGTGATATTTTCATAAACAGATAGGCTCATGTTCTAGCGCTACACGATATGTTAGATGGAACAGCCAAAGATGGCTCACTGGAAAACCATGTAGGTAAAACTCATCTTCAATTCATGAACTGATCAATAAAAGTCTTTCTAAAGCCTAGCTCACTGGCAGACGATTTTGGTAAAACTCACCTTAAATTCCTGAACTGATAAATTTAAATTTTCTTTAAGACTTTAATTCCAGTTTGACTCTTACCCTTTGGGCTTGACTCATTTATTTATTTTTGGGTGATGGGTATATAGTATTAACACATAATGGAATCTGTGGTTGTCTCCTGTAATCACACTGGGCTCGAACCCTCACCGACAAAGAGAGACTTATTTTCCGCGTCCACGAGAGGTTGCGTCGTCTATAATGCGGATCGGCAGGTTGCGGGTTCGAACCCCGTCGGCGTCCGGGGTATTTCCACCTACTCATCTCGCACGCACTTGGTTGCGGCCCATTGTGAACTAGGTCATGAATAAACCCATCTCGCACTCCCCGACTGGTTACTTTAAAAAAAGGTTCGATTTGTCACTTCTCAGGATGAAATTTGCCCGCGGTTCTTGCGAGAAAATGCATATGACATTGCTTGGTAAATGCTTTGACAGAATATGGGAGACTTGTGCTGAGATACTCCCATCTCGCCCTCAAAATGAATATCTCTTGTCATTATTATAGGGGTTCCTTGGCCCAATATTTTGCCTCGTCGTGCACACAGGTGGCATAAGACACCACTCCTTACCGTCGTCATCCCTTGGTTGGTTGGTTGAATAATTAGGACCCTTAAACCACTTTTGGTCATATCGCGTCAATGGGAGAAGGAAGGAAGAGTGGAGCCATCTCCCCGGGGGTAACCCCCCACTCTTTACGAAGAAAGACCTGGGATCTTTATCCTGCGACCACACAGACATGGCCGCAGCGGCGGTCGAACCATCGATCCACGTGCCGTAGGCTCTCAGGTGGTCAGAACACTCAATGCGAGCGCTCTAGCCCACTGAGCTATCGCGCCGGCCCCTCATCCCTTGGAGCCCTGTCAAACACCATCATGCCATACACATGTATAAGCGGATAGCGCCCCCCGCTGTGCGAATATCTATGCTAGTTCAGAATCAAAAACCGATGTTCTGTTTCTCCTAAGAAATACAAGGGGCGTACCACAAAGGGCATGGATCCGTTCTATCTCCAATGCTTGCCATGGCTTGTGTAGGAACTTTGAAACGGCATGAACGGCCTGCCGCTGCATAGCGGGAGCGAGATCACAGCGACAGCTGCAGAGGCCCGACCACGTACCGATATTATGCTGATGCCTGGGCTCGGTGGAACGCCGGCTTCACGAGCTCTGTGGGCTCGAGACGCCCATGTCACTGATCCTAGGCCATGGTACTCGAATACATGTATCTTACCGTACCTGTCGGGTACACTTATCTATAGGGTTACACGTTGTACACGGTTACACATCTCTAGTCTAGGTTAGATCACTCCCTGTGTCCTGAAGTCTAGGCCATGGTACTGAAGTATGCATATCCCAAGGCTACGGGATACATGGTGACTAAACCCTTGGCCACCGTTCTCATGGTCACGGGATTAACTAAGCCCAAGGCAAAGGGGCGCCTTATTGACCAATCCCTGGGTTGAAGGTTGTGTGTGAACCCCCCGGTGTACTGCCTGCGCCTGACTGAGCACACGGGATCCCTGTATGGCCTCGCTGACGGTGTGCCCTCTCTGCTTTCTCTTCGCCAGGCCTCGGGGATGGCGATGGCTGGGCGGCCTGGCCCGGCGCCGCTACCCGCGCCCACGCCCGCGCCCGCCGATCAGGCCCGGGGTCCGTGGTCCTGCGGCCTGTGCCGCAAGGTCTTTGCCACCAAGCCGGGCCACCAGGAGCACATGCGACGTCACCTGGGCCAGTTCCGCTACTACTGCCCGCTGTGCAAGCGCGGCTTCCTCATCCGCTGCCATTTGGAGGCGCACATGAACTGGCACCAGGACCGTCGGCCCTTCGTCTGCGCCAAGTGCCCCAAGGGCTTCCACAGCCGTACCGACATGCGCAAGCATGAGAAGCGCTGCCAGGGAGGCCCGAAGTGGGGGGCGGGGCCTGGGGCGGGCGTTGGCGTGGGCCATGTAGCAGGCCTTGGCGTGGGGCCTGTGAACGTGGGTGATGGTGGTGGTCTTGGTATGGGACATGTGAGTAGTGGGAGCTGAGGGATTAGCTACCCCCATGACCCCCTAACCCACCCCCCCCCCCTGACGATTAATCGGCCTGGCCCGGCGCCGCTACCCGCGCCCACGCCCGCGCCCGCCGATCAGGCCCGGGGTCCGTGGTCCTGCGGCCTGTGCCGCAAGGTCTTTGCCACCAAGCCGGGCCACCAGGAGCACATGCGACGTCACCTGGGCCAGTTCCGCTACTACTGCCCGCTGTGCAAGCGCGGCTCCCTCGTCCGCTGCCATTTGGAATATTTGGTAATAGATGAACAAGTCATTTTCCTTTGATGAAACAGTAAATCATTTAATCGCTATAGATATCGCCATGTAAACTGTATATTCTCGCGTTACAGTACGATTAATCGTCAATGACACGTGTATATAATCAATGTTTGCGTTGAACAGGCCATGTGAGATCCTATAAACTGTGTAATATGTTTGTTTGTTTGTAAAAAATTATGTTAAAGGATATGTATCGAGTAAACCATATTAACGCAAATACAATCATCCATTTTGCAAAGTTTTTATTCCTATATCCCTACCTTACATGAATACCATTACCCGCTACAACATCTATCGTGGTCAAAAACTGAGTATCACAAAAGCATACACCTTCATATCATATTATTATACATGACAATTTAGACCATGGGTAAAAGGGTCTTGCACGCGGTTTGCATAAAACGCGGGGACTGCCGGCGAGTGAGACGCGGAAAGTGAACAGATCGGAAATTATGAATATAGCTGTCATTGCACATGGTGTTTGGAGACCAATACTCTCGATAGATTCGTGACATGGAGTAATTTCGACATTTGAAATATAAGTAAAATAGACATTATTTTCCGCATACATCTGTGCCAAGTGACTGCCACACCGCTCTCCTGGGTTGTTGAATAAAATATTCCAAGTGTTTAAAGGTTCACATAGGCACGAATTGGTTTACTAGTGAGTCAAACATCTCAATTTTCCCCGATGACATTTTATAGAAAGCCAACCAGTGTCTTCCTGGTTGATTGGATCTATCTGTATTCACGATATAGCCACCAGGTGGAAGGTCAACGTGAAACTGATCGGCGGCCAAGACGGCGAATTGTCTCCATCTCCAACACGAATCCCTTTCTAGGGCTGTTTGTAATTGAGACGTATTCATGAGTGTAGAAATACGTTTCGACTGGCATCCACGTAAAGCACTCGAGGAAATTCTCCAATGATCAGCACATCGGTGTTTTCAGGGAGCGCCGACTCAAAGTGGCCTTGAATTTTCAGTGATCCCGCTTGCTGTCGGGGGAAGTTCTGTGGGTCGTAAACAACTTGAAGGGGAAGATGGAAAATACTGTATCCCGCCGGGTAGTCTCTTCTCGGAATGAGTGCAGGGGATGTGTCATCTGACATATATAGAGTGCGGTATCCCTGGAGATATTGCTTTTGTGCGAAGTTAGTGTTTAATGTACGAAAGGGTGTTGGGTCATCGTTGACAGTCATAGTCAGTTGCTCCAATTGTTGATGGATAAAGTTGAAGGGATTCTGCTGGTAATCTCCGTTGTAGGCAACCGATTTCACCAAGGCAATGGTAATTTTCTGAGGTACTCTTCCTTGAAAGATGTCTTCGAAGGCGAATGAATTCTCTCCTCGTAATAGAGAATATCTTTTAGAATCCCTTTTCAAATAGGGATACTTGGCAGTGATTGTCTGCAACACGTCTGCATGCGCTTCAATAATTTAGGGACTACATTGACCTTGCATATGTGGAAAATGACGTCTGTGAGTTGCAGTCGGTAACCTTCATCCGTCTCGGGAGTCATGAGATAGAAATCAGGTTTGTTAAGCCACAATCGTAGTCCCATATCCACGTTATCCAACAAATATTTTTCTTGCTGGAAAAAGTCGACTCTTAGTTGCCCGAGGAGTTCCACCCACCTCCCTTGTTGGAACAGAGCGTAGCGCTGTGTTAATCCTCCGTTGGTGGATAAAGAACTGGCTTCATCCATAAACGCGGAAGTATCGAGAAAGAAGCCTTCGGATTGCAACTTGCCATTCGCTTGGTCAGCATTAGCGTGAAGCAAAGTATCCAAATATGCTTCGTGTGCAAAATTTACTCCCGTCTGTGTGATTTTGTTTCCTTGTAAGCTGACATCCACTTGTTGAAACAGACTTTGGAAGATCAAGTTGATGGGAGACGCCAGCTTGCCCACGGCCAAAGCTTGACCGTTTTTATCCACAATTCTCGCTTTCAAGGAAAGAAAGGAGTTCTTCAGATCTATGTATTGACCCTGACTCGCCGCTATGACGAATTCAATGGGAGCTCCCTCGGTTACTTGAGTGAGAGGACGATATTCTATGTATTTTTTCTTTTCCACAAGCGATTCTGTAGGGGGTAGACGAAAGACATCAAGACAAGATGTAAGACTCTCTCCGCTTGTTTCCATTTTTTCACCGCTCATATCGTAAATATATCTCTAGTAGGTGTGGAGTGACTCTTTCGACGTGAAGTTTTCTTGATGGGTCTCTTCTTCTTTTTTGCTGCAACGGCCTTTTTCTTCTTCTTTCTGCTTGCGTTCAACTTTCTCTTTCTTTGGGCAGTACTCGCACTGGCAGTCTTTTTTCTTCGTCTACGGTTCTTGGCGTGAGACGATGCTTTTATAGTCTCATTCATCCGTCGAAGACGAGATCTAGCGCGAGACACAGTTTGCGCCACGGGGGGAGACAAAAGTAACGTTGCCTCTCGCTCCACCCGAACCTCGTTGGTGAGTTTCATCTCCTTTGGCCTGCGCCATGTAATATCGTTTCAACTTTTCCACGTCGAGGGTAAATGGGATATATCTCATGATGATCATGGACCGGGAGTGGGTACGAAATATAAAACGCACGACCACTCGTCGGTGGGAGATTGTTTAAATGCAACACCCGAGTTGGAAAGTAGAAATATTCTCAAGTCAGTTAATTCCTGTTTCACTACAAGAATATATTGCAAATTTAAAATGGCGCGGTCGAATCCCCGTCTTAAAATGGGAAGGTTTCCGTGGGGAGTAAAGGAGACGTCGCATACGTTCGCACAAATCAATGATTCTTTTCGCCACCCCTTAGGTGTCGTGGCATCCAATAGTGTGCACACCCAGTGTCCAGGTAGGGGAATGGGATAGTTGAAACGAACAGTGAAGTTGCTCGGAGTATTTCCTGGATAATACTCTTTGGAATCTGCGCTAGTGAGATAGATGTGAAAAGGTTGCCTCTGCATCATCAACTGAAACAGTCCGCACGACTGTTCTCGTATTTATAGGACGACTTGATGTTCTTCTCTGATGACGTGTAGCTGAATGATAACGCAAGTAGACAATCGTGGCTACGATTGTCAAGGCAAATAATATGATAACAAGTCCAGTCCAGCGGTTGTCGTAAGAAGGTAGACTTTGTAGACAGGGATAATTTACATTTGCATCGTCGCAGTCTGTCACCAAAAGCAACCAGTCTTGCGAGTAGTTTTGAAATGACAACACTTTTTCACACGCAAGCCATCCGTTGTCTCGCACTTCCATAGTCCACAAGTTGGGGCATGCCTCTCGCGACAGAGTTGGCAACGTGGTAAGGGATGTATTCAAGATGTCGATGTGACTGGTTTGTAGTCGAACGGATTCGGTGACATCGGGAAACTGTTCTTTCTCAAGTCCCATGCAAGATATGGTGTTCATAAACATGGAGGTATGACAACCGCACAATCCTCTCCCGCAAAACACACACAACAGGATGTAAGTGGTAAAATTCATTTTGGGTGCGACGTGTGTGTATCGGTCGGTGACGACTATTGTAGTTGTCATGCTTTCGCAACTATTTATATATATTCTGATGGACTTAAATTTCTTCGACTTGTCGTGAATCCAACCACGTATCAAATTTTGAAGGCCAACCACGAAAGCGAACCAATACTTCTTGACGGCAACCGCGTCGTCTTCTTTTCAATATTTTTTCCACGTGAAATAAACCCTCGGTTTCGTTGTAGTTCACTTTGTCGAAAATGTCCAACGATGCGTTTACCGGTAAGATCTTCAATCTCATACGAAGGAATTCCTTCTCGCATTTGACGACTGTGAACTTTAAACACTTCTCCAGACCATTTCTCATCGTATTCTCTAGAAAATATCCCTCTGATGTAAGACACGCGAACATGACTGCCAATGGCGAATATGAATATCGATGAACGAAGTGGTCGAGGGATAGCGGGATGATAGACTCTCTGCCACACCTGTACTTCGTTATCCGTATTGACCTCTCGTGGTGACATTTGTATGGATCGATGAAAGGAGGCGTTGTAACTCTCCGTCATGGGTTGCAGTACATCGATCCATCGGTGCGATTGTTTGTGAAAGAAATAACGAGTAATATGTCCTTTCAACGTATTAATGAAACGTTCCGCGTAATTGGCTTTGGTAACGGAATAGCTGACAAAATGTTTACACTGGTGATTTCTCAACACACGCTGCACTGTCTTGGCTTTAAATTCTTGTCCTTTATCAGTGCGAAGATGGGAGGGTGCTTGCGCGTGTTGAAAAATATCTTCAAAAGCTGCCGCTACATCTGTTCCTTTCTTTGATGGGAGAGCTCGTGTATAAACGTATCTAGACAAGATATCAATGGCTACTAGAATATAGATGTACTTGTCGTTACTCTCCTTGTATTTTACCATATCCACCAAGTCCGCATCCCATTGGTAGCCTAAGCCACCCACCACCACTTGACGTTAATGTGATGATTTCCTGATGGGTCGGTGAAGAGTGTACACTTGTTGTTTTCGAAGAAATTGTCGGATTTGTGAACGCGTCACCTGTACACCTTCAGCACGCAATGTCTTATACAGTCGCGATGGACCGCTGAATGCTGCGGGGTGGTTGGGGTCAAAGTATATGCGAGACAAAACATCTTCCATCGTTTATAATGTAATCCACTGCGAAGGGGGATGCTCCTCAGCTCTCAATCCCCGAAGTCGTTGTGTGTTGGTGATGAAACTTAAGGGGACAATTCTTTCCCACAGGAGCTGGTAAAATTCATTCGCTCCTCTCGGGGTAAACCGTGTAGATTGGCGGCAGACGTCTTTCAAAAGATCGACGATGTGGCTTCCGGGGATCAACGATTCTCGAATGAAGACTTCCCCTCGTTCATTCCATTTTATGGCAGATTCTATCGAATCCAACAACGACTTCATTTTATGTTGACAATTTTTCGGTAATGCACTGACAATAACTGCTTCATTCAGCTTATGTGTCACTTTATCCTCAGTGGGAATAGGCGAAGCGGCACGAACAACAGTGATATCATGTCGAGGAGAGATTTCTCCCACGGGTTGTGGCGTCTCTTGTTGTATGAGTTTCAGCCATCGGTCGTATTTCTCAATAGGTATCAGAACGGCTTTCTTCATCGCGTAGCAGTGGATGCAAGTGAGACCACACCGTCTGAAGAAGTATCTGAATATGTTTACTATGTCGTCTCAATAGAGTCCTGGGGGCTGACAACGTTGATGAGGATTGAGATAAAAGTCGTAAAAAGCGTTTGAATGGATTCAGCACTTGAATCTGTTCAGCTGACAATGCGAAACGTCCACGTAAAATATTTATAATGATTTCACGCAAAACAAGAACTTGGTTGGCTGTAGCTGTTGAAAGGAGTGCTAGTCTTTGTTGGGGATCTGCCTTGGCTACTAAGCTGAGAAAATCGCTCTCTTCCTTCACTTTGTTGGACATTTCCACAGTTGTCTGCCGAAACAATGCGGGAGACGCGCTATTTATAGGTGTAGATCCACATGTCTTCACCAGGAAACACACGCGACCGCAATCGGTAGTCCTCCAAACCGTTAACGGTAGCGTCCACCACTAAATACCCATGCATCGCAGACGTTGCATCCTGGTAGGCACTCATGAAAGCCTGTATGTGATGTGGGTATAACTGCCTCGCCAGATAATGAATCTGATTGGCGTCACGTGGGCTTTTGAATAATACTAAATACTCCGTATTCAGTTGTATAGTTCTCGAATAGCGTCCCGCGTGAAATAGATTTTGATTCACTAAGACGACGCTTAGCTTTCTGTGATGTGATTCACGCGTAAATAAGTTGCTGACGAGAGTAGAAGCCGCCGCTTCTAGATAAAGATCATCAATCACCAACAGTGTATGTTCTCCATCTCCAAAGGTATCCACTTCTTTCATCGTCGGTAAGCCTTTAACAAATATGATACCGTCACGTTCCATCTGTTCAAAAAATATGTTGCCAAACCCCGTAGAAATAATAACTTTACCGGGTGAGGGATCTTGAAACATCTTATTCTTATGATGTATAAATCTTTGTATCCACTGAGTCTTCCCACACTTGGAAGGACCAGCGAGGAAATAGGTAGAGTAGGGTTTCCACGGAAGAACGATCTGCTCACTCATCGTGATGCTTTTCATTCTGATCTTTCAAGATGGTTATATAGTACGCTTGAATTTGTTCGGCAACGCGCATGCGTCCTTTCTGTTTCAAAGATTCACACACATCATGGGTAAATATTCTCAATATTTCGCGACGTCCATCATGCCAAATATTGTCTGCTAAAAAACTTTTTAGAATGTGTTGGTACTCTTTCAATGAATTTGTCATTTTAGCACCGTTCTTCCACAGGGCGTGAGACTGAAAAGTTTCTTCACTACTTTGACTCCACAGCATACCCATTTCAAAATGTGACAGATGGTGTGGACTGAGCGCGTCAAACGTTCAGTTGGTTATAAGCTATTTATAGAAGTGACATCAGCTGTAATATTTTGCCGTGACAGTCAAAACATGATGAGTCACCGTGTGTTATTTATAGAACTGACATCACTATATGAGCGTGCTTCTAGAAGGTTCGAGATGAGTCATCGTTATGAAACAATGGAAAATATCGCAGATGTCAGCACAAATGGACGCGTCGTAGTTGGTTAGTTATAAAACGCTTGATAATAACGGACGTGAATTTAATTTGAAGCATTACACACATCATGGAGGTCAAGTTTCATCGTATAAAGTTGCCTTTAGGCGAAGACCATTTTGCGGAGATTGAAAGAAATAGCAAAAATGGGTTTCTGGTATACATCTCTTTACCATCAGGCCGTCGCGTAAAATTAACTTCTCAAGCGTGGCGAGCTGTAGCGGACAACGCGGCGGCCATCGACAGAGCCCTAAATCTGATTGGACGCGAGACGGTAGAAGTGGACCCGCCCCCTTCTCAGATAAATGTCGTCCCAACCCGATGTGAGACAGTACAAGTTTCCTCACCCGTATGTAAGACGAATAAAATGCCACAAGTTGAACCCACGAATGAAGAACCACCTTCGACAACGCCCGATTACATGTGGTCCACTGATGTCATTGAGCAATTGGCCAAAGAGTACCATTAAATATGTGAAGTTATGTCTATGCGATTATATGAAATAAAGAATCAAATAAAGAGTAGATTATATTTATTATGTACTACAAAACATTCGACACAAAACATACAAACTAACATTCATATCTACCAAGATGATATATAACATACAATTCGCGATACATAACATTCCAGCATTATAACTAAAATTACTCACATGTGTATACTACGATCTTATCTTACGAACTTATTCCGATGCAATACATTCATCAATGGCTTCACACTAAAATGTCTTCACATGTTTCTGGCTTCGCATCACTATAGGGACATAGCGTGATGTCATGGGGAAGGCTATGTATTCCATCAGCTTGTATCTGCCTTTTGACATACAGATAAGCAAATCCGGCTCTATCTTGCGAGTAAGTCAAAATCTGATTATTTTTAACAAGGAAACCGCGATTGGTAATAGAACTGGTTGCTTTGTTGTCTATCACATCTTGAAATATTTCTCGGGGATTGTTCACTCTGCTCTTTTGGATGCCCTTACATGACATTTTATAAGAACCATCATCTCCAACAACAAGATATGTCTTGGATGACAAGCCATAAAATACATGACCGTTGCAGTATTCCGCTTTAAACAGACCCGGTGTGCGACTGTCGTGTTTTCTGTGCCTATCGCAACACTCTCTCGGAAAATAGAACCGATCGGCATTGATGTCTTCTTCACCGCAGTGTCCATACAAATCATTCAACACACTCTCTTTGTGTTCGGGAAGAAGAACATCTTGCAAACTCTTCTCGGATAGTGCAAAATATAGACTGTCTGTATCCGTCTCTAACAGTTCAAATTTTTTATAATCTACTCTTAACTCGTAAAAAGTCGAAATAAAACTGCAACATTCGCTTCTTAGCGTTTTGCAGAACAAACATGGCGTTTTGAATGGGTAAATCCATGGAGATTTTACCTTTAGCCATTTCCAGTTCAAACATGTCTGATGTGATCTCATTCAAGGTTTTGAACAGTGGATCATTCACTTTTTGACACGCTTTTACCTTTTCAAAGGAAAACATCACGTTTCGGAATTTTGTTTTGTTTAACAATAAACACCCATAAGCCGCATTTCCTTGTAACTTGTGCAGTGAAGCCAATAATTCAAATTTGGGATCACAATCACCCGCACGTCTGGCTTTTGTTACTTTCTCTGCAAAGGGAAGATAACATTTCATACGGGCATATTCCACCACGTCATAAATTTTGGTGACATGCAGTCCGTGATCCAAATACCATTTCAGTAAAGGAGATGTAATGAGCAATCGCTTAGCTTTCAATCCACTCACCAATAACCGTTTGCTAGTTTTCGGTAAGTCATGTTCCTCCACAAAACTCTGCATGTGTTGTCCCTAGTGCTCGAATTCAATATTACTTGTACATATTAATGGTGGAAACTCTGAAAAATACGCCTTAGGACTCATTCCCCCCGCCTTGATCTTCATGGAGGGATCTGTCCATGTTGAGGGTACTTCAATATCCACCTCCATGAACCCGAAGAAAGTCTGGTCTCGTACACCCGCCAACAAAGTCTCTGTTGACACCACACCATCTCCATGTTGTTTTGTAAATGGGGGATGAGTTTCGGCGACAAACGCACGTAACCTTTCAGACTGCTTTATCTCTTTCTGAAAGTCACACTCCCACTTTTCAACAACTTCATAACTTTCTTAGCATTCGGGTACGTTTTCCCGTTTTCTTTAGACGAATTCGTCTCTCTGTCTCCTTTCCTTCATCAGTGTAGGTCACGCAGTCATGTCCGTGGTAGTAACAGCCTGTAGAAAGGAACAAAATAATAACTAACATCAGTTTCTATTTTACAATGCCTGCAACACGTTATATACTGATGCATCATCTTTAGTTACACAGTAAAAACTGTACTTTAACTTGTCGTTACTCATCAAGTTCTTGAGTACAGATAGCTAGCCGAGTCAACCTATCCACCCATAACCATAACCCATTCACACGAGTGCACTCACCGTGAAATTCATACACTTGATTGTCCGTCGGGTTGAAACCATTCAGTCTATAGTTTCCGACTCTCACTTCTCGACCTTGGTTCAGTTGGTGATGAATGTGGAGTTCAGGGTTGACTCTCTGCAACCAATCCATCCATCGGAACATGCTGAGATATCTGGTGGAGCGTTGACACTTGAAATTATCCTCCATGCGCCGACGGTAAAAGGGTCCCACGGGGAATTCTTCCATAAATGATGACAAATAGAGTGCGTTTGCGTCGTACCCGAAAATACTTTTACAAGTAAATTCTGGGTTTGAGCGTATGTGGGTCTTGTCTGCCTCATGGTATCTCGTGAAGATAACAGACAATCCCCCAAAGAGGTTTGCGCGAACCTTGTCGTACATATCTTTATCTCGTGTACCGAAGATGGCGAAAGACGCGTTGAGTCCTTGCGCACATTTGTCTAACAGTCGTCGCGCAACGCCGGGAACTGATATGCATTCCTTATAAGGATCAATTTCTTGTGCACAAAACATCTGTCGTAACTTATCGGCTGCTTCGACGAATGGTCCTACATCTAACTTGTTATACCATTGTAAAAAGTCGGACATGGTTTTCATGTCTTCTTCTTCCCAAACAGCTTGCCAAGGTAAGTAATTGATTTCTATTTCGTGTGGCGTAGTTCCAAGTATATTTCGTCCTTTTAAGTTTGAATAAAAGGCATCGGCTTCGGGAAGACAGGTGTGGCTTAATTTACTAAAATCATCCAACCATTCGTATGGAAAATATGACTTCTTTTGTTCAGTTCCGAACGTATTTAGAAATTTATCATAGGATGTTCCTGGTGGCAAAAACTGTGTCATATCCAGGAAGCGGAATTTGTCATTAGACATGCACATGTAAGCGTTATTACGCTTAACAACAAACTCTTTAGGTCTCTCCTCTCCTTCCTCATCAACATTTGTTGTAGGTATATCTTCACCCTTATATTCGTCGTTAAACATATGATTCAGGAAAGCTGTTTGTTTAATTAGATTCAAGTCGTATTTGCCGGAATTGAAGCCGAGCACTGGGAGTTGACGACAAAAGTTATTCAGTTTTCCCGTGACTTCACTTATAGCAGCGATAAAAGGATTGCTCTCGCCACGTCTCTCAGATTCCTCCCCATCTGCTGTTATGTCTTCATTGTCACTCTCCATATCTGGTTGCATCAACTCATATGTTTCCATCATTTGTGATAGTTCTTGAAATACATCGTCCCACTTTTTTCGAGCAAGTTCGTTGCTTTTCTCTTGCATGTCGATTAAATATTGAAACATCTGTTCCACCAAGTTATCCGGGTGACTGTCTACAAAACATACGGGTTCCGTATAGCCTGGGACATTAGATGCCACCGCGACAGAGATGGCTTCATGTGTGGACTGAAAATGCAATTTGCCACTGGGTGAATTGTTTTCGGATCGCTTCAATACTGCTTCAAAGTCAAATGTCGCGAACCAAGGAAACTGACGTTCACTTACTGAAATGCCGAGTTCATCCAGACGTGAAAACAAAGTCTCTGACGGTTTATAGTAACCTCCTGGGTACATATACTTGCTTTTGGACGTACATGTGCGTTGGTGACGTTTAAAATTATCCGCCCGATCAAAATGACGTTGACAAATGTCACATGTAAATTTTCTTGCGAAGGCTTTCATATCGGTAATGTAGGACAGATGATGGTCGTGCATGTTTAGATATAAATCATTACGCTGACCATCCATTCCATGTTGTCCACAGCTCCTATAGATAGATGTAGCGATATCTTCCTTCGAGAGATCGTAAACGTAAATATTTACATAAAAACAACGATTCCAACGCGGGGAGATTTTGGAGGTCTATGCCTGTGAATTGTTCAGGGGTTTGAGCGTGATCGGGATCGTGTTGGCGCTGCCACTCACACCATTGCTTCAGTAAGTGATCCGTCGAGGCGATAGTAGAACGCATCGAATTTTGACGAAGATAAGCCAAACAACGAAAGAAGCATTTGTCATCTTCATATGGTTTTCCAGTCTTGGCATTGCATGTCATCGTTAAAATACTCCGCTTGTTGATGAGGTATTCTGGTAACTCAAGAGCTGCTCCCATGGTGTAAGCCATCTTGGTTACAGTATAACGAATATTCGTTATACAAACCAAAGTCCATTTGGTATCAGGTCGGTCTCGTAACAAAAGATCCAACAAGTGTAACCGATGAACCACTCGCTGAATACGAGCGAGATCAGATGGCGTACTGAGCGTGAGTGGAGTTTCAAAAAGTTGATTATTTAGATGAGGATAATAATATCTTAGTTCTCCAGTCTCACGGTGACGTAAAATGAATCCAGCGGCAGCATTGACTTTTACAGCCTTCTCCTCACGTTCCATTATCAATCGAAAATGTTCCAATAAATCACGTTCGTGAAAATGGGCAGGGTCAACAGGAAAGTTAAAGGTATCAGTCATCCTTTCAGGATTCATACGATGCTGCTCCAATATGACGGACGAGTGTCTATTATAGACATCATGTAACGAATTATTGATCGTACCTTCTTCTATCCATGGAGCACCTTCTGTCGGAAAAGGGAGGTCTTGCAAGCCAGCACCGCTTTGATGTACCTCACGTCGATGAGCAAACAATCCTTTCCAATTATCACAAATACATCCACATTTACGACATTTGATGTGGGTTGATTTCTGTCGTTTGGCGGTAGATCCACCGCCTTGTTGACAAGCGTGTGCGGCAGATTCACCCTCTTTGTGACATGTGTGTTCTCTTAAATGGTGGGCAGTCATAAACTTTACGTTACATCGTGAACACGTGTGATCTCCATGTTCTTGATGTTGGTGAGCCCGAAGATCAATAACAGTTTTCACTCCTAGGCCACACTGTCCACAATGGTAGGGATGACGATGAGTATTTTCGTGAACCCGCCAGTTATACTCGTTTGTCATTATTTTTCCACAATGTGAGCACGGAAATGTCACCGCGGGTCTGCGTTGAGCGTGAGTATTTTCATGCACACGCACATTATGGCCATTATCCATTTCTTTTCCACAGTCTTTACATTTAAAACTCTCTCTTTCACAAACAGTATGTTTGGCTCTCATATGTTGATCCAGATTATGGCGGTTGCCGTAGAAACTTTGACACAACAAGCAGGTGGCGTCGTTCTCCATGATGGCTGATTTCGAATGATGTTAAGCCGGTGGGTATCCCCACTATTTATAATACGCAACGCAGGGGACGCGCTCACTTTGGTTTTGCAGTCATCAGCAAAATATAAATGAATCATCACCACTGGCATGCGATTAGTGTTGCTGCGTGCCGTTCATGTAACGGTTTTTTCTTTGACTAGTCATCTAGGAGCGGAAGGGAATAATTAAATGTCCACAGGCGGTTGTTGAAGAGGTTTAACGATTGACCTTTCTGGCCGACGTATTAATGACTTGCAGATTAATAATACCGGGTTGGGAGGTGAAGGCCATAGGGCCCGCTTATTACTATCGAAGTAATAGTCTGACTCATCGAACAACTGTCATAAATCTTCTCCCTAACGACAAACGGACCGACAGTTAAATAATGTTACAACCGAAACGATAATTAAGGTGATTATTCTCTCCGATAGTTCACAAAGAGCATATCATAGGGACACTTCAAAGTTATACGTACAAATCCCGTCGGCCTCGTCAAACTCATTTATACCATCATGATTTAAATAGCTTCCGCGAACCAGCTGCCACGGATTGGCGTGACGATCATGTAAAGATGATTCTTCTAACCATTCGGGGGGGGGGGGGGTGGAGGTATAATTAAATGCCCACAGGCGGTTGTTGAAGAGGTTAACCCATTGACCTTTCCGGCCGACGTATTAATGGCTTGCAGATGAAAAACTACCTGAGGTGAAGAGCATAAAGCCCGCTTATTACTATCGAAATAATAGACTTGACTCATCAAACAACTGTCATAACTCTTCTCCCTCGCGACAAAAGGACGCCAACCGGGCGCTTGTCTCCACGACTTGTTTGTTCGAAAGTTTATAGATGCATCCTTATTACATCGGCGACAGTTGAATAATGTTACAACCGAAACTAAAATTAAGGTGATTATTCCTTCCGATATTTCACAAAGTTCATATCACAGCGGCACTCCCAAACTTGTGCGTACACAGACCGTCGGCCAATACCCCGCCAAAAACCACATGACGCTCCGCCTCCTCGCTCACTGGCTCGCTGGCTCGCCCGGACATTTGAAAATCACTAGGTCGTGACGGCAAGCGGGTGCTGTGTTGAGGGGCTTGGAAAAAAAATCGATATTTGTCACGTTCGAAGCCCCGCCCCCACCGTCCAGCGCGCCCACGGGCTCGACTCACTGCCCTCCAACCGGTGAATTCAAAGGCGCATTTAAAAAAATAACCGACCGAAAATAAATAATTGTCGCTGCAACTCTACACATCAAGACAAAGACCACGAAACATCTGTCGCCCGCAGACAAGTCATTAAAGTCACCGCTCTTTCACAAAGGTAGCATTTTATTTTTTATGAGTTTTAAAACATCCACGGCCCTTTTCTGTGACCTTTAACATCAATCACACAATTCACACACAGTAGTGCATGCTAATCTGGGGCATGTTTCATTCCTTCATCCTTCATCGTCTCGGGAGGTTCCTTGGCCCAATTTAGCCTGTATGTGCACAAAAGTGGCCTAAAACACCAACATTCCATTCCATTCCAGTAGTGCATGAACCAATTATTATAAAGAGTAGTGAAGCGACTCAGTCTTATTATAACGCGGGCTTGAGATGTTGGGATTAAAAAAAATGATTGATCGCAGGCTCATTTACAGCGATTACCCGTGCGTACAAAGCCCGTTGACCCTAGCCTTGGTACATGCCTCTCTTACCACGCCCGTAAACGGAGCTAGGGTGAGAGCCATGCCGCTGACACGGCCGAAAAAAAAAATCGGCAGAAATCGCGGAATATACAGTGCCTGCCCGACAATGTGCGCCACGACGTTCCTAAAGCTTTTTGGACTTTCGTCGCACTTTCATTTCTTTGCTTGGTAATGTATTTTCTTGTAATCCAGACAATTTATTTCACCTCTCGCTTCGTTTTGAATGCTCCGCCGCTCGCCGGAAGTAAACAAACGCCGCCTGGCAGCGAGTGCTCACGCTAAGATTGTTTACTTCCAGCGAGCGGCGGAGCATTCAAAACGAAGCGAGAGGTGAAATAAATTGTCTGGATTACAAGAAAATACATTACCAAGCAAAGAAATGCTGCGGAGAATAAGAATAAAAACTTTGCAAAATGGATGATTGTATTTGCGTTAATATGGTTTACTCGATACATATCCTTTAACATATTTTTTTACAAACAAACAAACATATTACACAGTTTATAGGATCTCACATGGCCTGTTCAACGCAAACATTGATTATATACACGTGTCATTGACGATTAATCGTACTGTAACGCGAGAATATACAGTTTACATGGCGATATCTATAGCGATTAAATGATTTACTGTTTCATCAAAGGAAAATGACTTGTTCATCTATTACCTATTCATAATAGTACTTGATCGCAGTTTGAAGACTTCAAACAATGATTAATGACATAGTTAACACCTTAATTGCCTCTTCCACCACCCATGTCTTCTTTATTCACTCGTACTATGGCACGAGGACATAGACAAACAATGATTAATAACCTTGTTGAATATACCTATTTACATACTAATTTATACCCCGTACTATAACGCGGAAACAAAGACTTCAAAACAATTATGAATGACCTTGTTGACAGATTAATTAGCTATTTACATCATAATTTATGCTAATTATATCCCGTGCTATAGCACGGAAACAAAGACTTTTGACAAAAATTAATGACCTCATTAACTCATGACCGGCAATTTCAAATCGATATTTCACAATTTTCGGTCGCGCTATAGCGCGACCACAGGGGGGGGGGGGGGGGGGGTAATGGGGGTAGCTAATCCCTCAGCTCTCACTACTCATGTGGCTGCGGCCGGTGGCGTAGGGACGGGTGGTAGTGAAGGCGGCGCCGGTCGTGGGGATGGTGGTGACACGGGTGACAATGTGAGGGATGCGGCGTGACAACGACTGGCCGAAGGCGGCGTCACAAGTGGGTTGGAGTAACAGGAGTCTGTTAGATGGAGTTTACATGGCAACGGATGGATGGAATATGACAGTGGATGGATGGAGAGAACATGGCAACGGCCTGATGGAGGTAACATGACAATGGATGGATTAAACAGGGCAATGGATGGATGGATACAACATGACAACGGCTTGTTGGAATATGACAGTGGATGGACGGAGGGAACATGTCAACAACGGATGTAAGGCCGATGTGATAACGGTGGGGTGAAGTTCAACAATGGATGCATGGAGGTAATATGTCAACAGCTGTTGGGGGAAAGCCAGAAGACTAGGGATGCAACATGTGAGCAAAAATGTGAGGCAATATAAAACGGTTTGGGTGAACATCCTTTTACGATCCTTCTGATCAACCTGTGAGAAAGAACGGTCGTGCTTCATGAGAAAGTCTCGCTTCTTCCCGTATACATTTTCGTGTCGGGTAAAATCTGATTTGATTTTGACTGGGATTGTCAAACTGCAATATAAATATATTTATAAATATAAATTTATTGAGTTTGGTCAGTGTTTACAATAAGTGATACGATTTTGACTGGGATCCTCGGCGATCGAACAATCTCTTGTATTGTCAAACTGCAATATAAATATATCCATGTAATGAACGATCCATTTCCGTCCAATATATTTATTGAGTTCGGTCAGTGTTTACACTAAGTTCCAATAAGATCTCAACTAATTTTCACCACAAACCACAGTTTGTGGCTTTGTGGCTGGTCGACCCGGGCTGACGGTCGAATATTACTCTTGCTCGGACTCTGTGCATTCGAACTAAACCGTCTCACATATAGTCAACACCGTTTGTTACCCGCGCCCCGTATCTCGCGACATAAGTAAACCGGAAGCTCTTCTTACGTCACAGTACCGCCATCAAGCAGTGTCTGACATATCCAGCAGAGACGACGCACGAGTCTCGTATTTTCGACTTAAAGTTTATATGTAGCAATAAGCATTATCTTTGGGAGTAAAACGATTGTCGTCCGAGTCCTTGCGTTGTTTAGATCAGCGAATTATATTTATTCCTCGTGTATGTTGGAGGTGCATTTGTAATAATGCTGAAGCGTATGTTTCATTGTATTTTACTGATATATGTGGCTTTAAGTGCGAGATTCCTCTGTGATGAACGATTTCTGGCCTCTGTTACGAACGATTCCATTGGTAATAAATGTTAAGCGTGAGTAATCCGTGAGCTACGCCGAAACTGGACAATATTATCCTGTCATCTCATTGGCGCAGGGCTTCCTTGTCCCAGTATAGGGTGTACGCAGATGACATAAGACACCCATTCAGCCATGTGAAATTGCATACAAATCCCCCAAGCACGGACGGACATAGGAGCTATTATAGACCAGTTTCAAAAATTATGCATGTAGGGGATTCCCAACTCAGAACGAGGCTAGAGGCGCTGCTTTTTTCGCGCGAAAAACGCTACCGCTCTGGCAACATGGCGCATAATCACTGTTGTGTTCCAATGTGCGTAACAGATTCTCGCCGAAACACCAACGCGACCTTTCATCAATTTCCAAATGAAGACAACCTAAGGAGGCAGTGTACCATCAAAATCCGGAGAGATGTCAGCAAAAATGTGACCAGTTATCCGCGAAATGCATTGTTATTATCCAGATCACCAGTTGCTGGGTCCCCCGCTGGGTCTACTTCCCACCACGTATATATATCATTGAGGCCTGACTTACTGGATACTGCTACTACCTAACGTCTCATATAACCTACAGTGTTAGACATTATGAGTCACTATGGAAGAACCAGCTGATATGCAGGCGGTCCTAGCATGGACGTCGAAGGGGTCACCCCCAAGTTAACGGCATGATGTTTTTTTGTCTATATATTAGATCATATCGTCAACCTTTGTTTCTTCAAACCATTTCTGACCATTTCTAAACCATTAATATATGCACCACTGGTGGCATCAATAAATGATCACCACTCGTGATGTTTCCTGCATGTTATCTGATTCCTCGGCGAAACCACGATATGCCTTCTACTGAAACACTTTTTTAACTTTTATTTTAGCTTTATTTCTCTAAAGAGGTTTACAAGACGTACGCGTACACACGAATGTTCACCTCTAACTTTGCGTTGGTGCATAGCGGACAGTTCCTTTGCTCAATAAAACCATATTTTTTGTTTTACTGAAACACTTAAAGCTGATGTGTTCTTTGGAAACCTTCTGCTCCTAACCAACTGACAGAGACTGAAGATACCACGATCAATACAGTCATAGAACATGTACTAATGGGAGTGGGGTGCATGCCTATAGATACAACACAGAAGATAGCATGGCAATGAAAACAGTCACGCTTGAAGAACAGCTGCGTGCAGTACTAACGTTATAATTATAGACAACATGCATAAGACAAAACTACTTTTAAAAGGTACTTTATGTGGAGAAGTTTTGTTCAGAGATTTTTTTAGGAGGACATGATTTTATTTTATACAGGGTTTCCTAGTTATATGTGCCTTGAAGCAGTATTGAAATGGCTTAAACCGAAAGCATTTAACAAAGGAAATTCCTTTTAATTATAAATACAACGAGGCATTTTGAATAAATATTAATGTGGTTTTAAAGGAAGCAAGATCTCCAAGAATGTCTCGGAGTGACCCCCCAGATTTTTTTTTCTAATGTTCTGACACGTCTCGCGCCATGGTGAATCTAAAGTCCAAGGTCACGTCTGGCACTGAGTAAGAATCTGGGTCAAGCTGGGTCATGTTTTTTGCATCAGTACCTTCCTTTGACGCCACGGGCATAACACTCGCTGAAATACGTGTAGCCTTTGATAATATGGCTATGGACACTTGATTTGTTGAGCCTCTTTACACAATATCTCACAAACTCAAAAGTAAGTAATCTCCGGAACGAAATGAAGATTGCAGTCACTGAAAGAATTTCGCGATTTTACATACGGATTACAGCTGGTGGCCTGCATCGTGAGTTTTCGCGCCAGAAGCGAGCGTCTCTAGCCTCGTTCTGGCTGGCGATTAATTATTCATGAGGGAATATTAAGACTGGTCTACTGCTTCAAACGATCTATTATTATACATGTTCCGCATTACATGGCTAGGTGTGTGGTGTTCCGCACAGCGTATGTCTTCAATGCAATAAGACAAACACAAACAAATGCACAAACGCAAACAAAGAGACAATGCAGACTTAAATGCTAAAACAATAAAACTGTTAATATCTACCATTCACATCGTGACGAATCTCTGCCATCTTTCGGCTGACATCGTCTTATGGTTTGGATTGTCTTGTCCACTAGGACGCCCTCACGTACCCTCCCCCCCCCCCAACCAAACACGCACTCCGCAGAAGCCGAAGCGATTTAATTAATGTGACCGCTGATACAAGTTTATCGTTGTACCTTTAGCGGTCGGTCCGGATTGTTCCTGATCGTTGTTTCTGCGTCCTTCCTGTGTCAATTTATCGGCATTTTTGTTTTGCCGACTTTTTCGTCCTTCTTATCTATCACAATGCATATAGAGTATGACGCCGGTGAATCTACTGTACCTTCTGCTGTACTCGTTAAGAGAGGTATTAACCTTATTGAGGTCAGCCTCTCGAACTCTCAGTTGGTAAGCGGGTTGCCCTGCAGAGAACCAACGGGTCGTCGGTTGGCGCCCTCCCTGTCCATTTCATTGTCCCCGTGAAGGACCTTCACGTGCATACAAAGTGACCTAACAAACCGTTCAGATTTCTTTCGCAAGACGAACAACTTACCGGGTAATAACCCTTGCTACTGGCGTCTGTTTTGTCTCCCGCAGACTGCCCGGCTGGAGCTGTGGGGGATGGATGGAGCCCCGGGGGGTGCGGGCGCGGGCCACCCGGGCTCTGGCGGCCCCCCGGGCTCGGGCGGCGGTGGCGGGCCGCTGGTGGCTGGTGGTGGTGGGGCGGTGCGCCGAGAGTGCTGCCCCGAGTGTCCGAGGACGTTCTCCTCGAAGAAGAGCCTCAGCGAGCACATGCGCCGCCACCGGGGCCAGTTCCGCTACCGCTGCGGCGTCTGCGGCCAGGGCTTCCTGGTCAAGACCCACTACCTGAGCCACCTGAACAGGCACGAGAGCCAGTTCCCGTACGCGTGCCGCCGCTGCGGCCAGGCGTTCGCCCACGCCGGCGACGGGAGGCGACACGAGCTGACCTGCGACGGCCGCCGCCTCCCGCACGCCGTCGCCGTCGCCGCGGAGATCCCCGGAGAACGGGGGTCGCTCTCGTCGCGTCACGCTTTAGCGGAGGCCGCCGATACGGCGCCGTACCCGCCGTCCGACCAGCTTGATGACGCCAGCGGGAGCCCGCCCGGGACGCTTGGTCCCAGCCTGACGCGGCCTTAGCCTGATGTCAGCCTGATGCGGCCCTAGACTGATGTCAGCCTGATGCGGCCCTAGCCTGATGTCAGCCTGATGCGGCCCTAGCCTGATGTCAGCCTGATGCGGCCCTACCCTGATGGCAACCGATACCACCTTAGCCTCATGTCTGTCGATACAACCTTAGCCTGATGGCAGCCGATACCACCTTAGCCTGATGTCTGCCGATACAACCTTAGCCTGATGTCAGCCGATACAACCTTAGCCTGATGTCAGCCGATACACCCTTAGCCTGATGTCTGCCTGATGCGGCTTTAGCCTGATGTAAGCCTGATGTCAATTTGATATGCCTTAGCCTGATGTCTGCCTGATGCGGCTTTAGCCTGATGTCAGCCTGATGTCAGCCTTTTATGGCCTTAGCCTGATGTCTGCCTGATGCGGCTTTAGCCTGATGTCAGCCTGATGTCAGCCTTTTATGGCCTTAGCCTGATGTCTGCCTAATGCGGCCTTAGCCTGATGTAAGCCTGATGTAAGTCTGATGTCAGCCTGATATGGCCTTAGCCTGATGTCTGCCTAATGCGGCCTTAGCCTGATGTCAGCCTGATGCGGCCATAGCCTGATGTCAGCCTGATGTCAGCCTGGTATGGCCTTAGCCTGATGCGGCCATAGCCTGATCTCAGCCGATACGGCGGCCTTAGCCTTATGTCCGTCTGATTGGACCCAATGCCAACCTGATGCAACCCCGTTCCGGCTGACATGTCCCGGTCCCAGACTGATACCGCCAGGTCCCGGGCTGATATGCCCGGTCCCAGACTGATACCGCCAGGTCCCGGGCTGATATGGCCCGGTTCCAGACGGATACGGCCAGGCCTTGGGCTGACAAGACCCGGTGCCAGGCTGATACGGCCGGGTCCTGGGCTGATATGGCCCGGTCATGGGCAGATACGAACCGAGCCTAATATCGATCTAATACTCTACTGTCTGGCCCGAGTCTAACCTTGCCCCATCCCAGCCTGATGCGACCAAGTTCCTTCTGATACTGACTTGTGCGCAGCCTGATACAGTAGCCCCGTCCGCCTTCTTATACTGCCCGGTGCCTTATACAGCTTGACCCCAGTCTGAACAACGTGAAATGGGCTGGTAGTTCCAAGGTATGGCGTTACACATTGACTTAGCATACCACCAGTCAATAAGAGACAGAGAGGGTGTTCCGAGTACTCGCATAGGACGACCATAACCTGTCAATTTGGATTCCTCATTGGTTAACGCCATGGCGAGAGTTTGACGGTCGGGAAGGGGTACTTTCCGCCCTGGCGTCTACTTCTGACTCAGGCCCCAGTCCAACCCCGTCTGTCTTGTTTTTTTTCTAACCCCATGAGAACCGCATGAGAACTCAGTTCGTAAGCGGGCTGAGCTGGATATCAACAGGTACAAACCCCGCAACACTTTGATTTGGGACCAGTTTCATCCCACGCCATTTCATTGTCCCATTTATTGGGATTTATTGGCTCAAATAGTTAAGCCTTCGCGTGCACAGAAACGTCCTCAAAACACCAACATTTCATTTCTTCTAACCCCCAGGCCCTGGTGTCGGGAACGTGGACCCAGTATGGCCCAGCGGCGACCCTGGGAGGGGTGAAACCCGGGCGGTGGCGCTCTGCCGGCGGCAGCGGCGGTGGCGGTGGCGGCGGTGGCGGCGCCGCTGTCCCCCCGGGCGACACACCGCGGCCACGCCTACCGTGCGACCTGTGCTCCAGCACGTTCAGCACCAAGCAGGGTCTGGCCGAGCACCGGAGGCGCCACGACGGCAACTACCGACACTACTGCGACATCTGCAGCCGAGGATTCCTCATCAAGTCGCACTACATCGGCCACATGAACCGGCACCGCAGCCACAAGCCCTTCAGCTGCACCAAGTGCGGCAAGCGCTTCACGCTCAACTACGACGCGCGCAAGCACGAGAAGAAATGCCCCGTGGGACTGCAGCACGTTGGCCCCGTGGCACTGCAGCGCGTAGGCCCCGTGAGACAGCAGCGCGTGGGCCCCGTGAAACAGCCGCGCGTAGGCCCCGTGGGACTGCAGCACGTGGACACCGTGAAACTGCAGCACGTGGACCCCGTGGAACTGCAGCACGTGGGCCCCGTGGGACAGCCGCGCGTGGACCCCGTGGGACAGCCACGCGTGAACCCCGTGGGACAGCCACGCGTGGACCCCGTGGGACCGCCACGCGTGGACCCCGTGGGACAGCCACGCGTGGACCCCGTGGGACAGCCACGCGTGGACCCCGTGCTGCTCGCCTCGCCCGCGGGGTCGTCAGCGCGTCGGGGCAGGGGGAGGCCGGCGTCTGGGCTACGGATAGGGGTGGCGCCGTCGGTGTGGTAGAGTCCGGTGGAGTGGGACAGTTGGGTGAGCCGTCTGATGGGATGGGGGGTCAGGGCGTCCTATTTGATGGAGTGGGACAGAGGAGTGTGCCGCCTAATGGAGTTGGGCTACAGGGTCACCCCTCTGACAGCTAAGTGACATATACGAGTTCATCAACATGTTAGCAGTGCGAGTTTTGGACACTGGACTACGTTAGGGGGTTGGGGACTGTTGTGCAGAGCTCTGTGGCCGAACATATTCACCAAGTTCGTCTAAGATATACTTCGTTCAGCACGAATCTCGACGCCGAAGAACCTCAAAAGCTATTTTTCAATAAAAGAGTATTGTGAAAAAAAGTCTTTGCCTTTGCCTTGAGCAGTTGTAACGCTAAGCTTATGCGAATAATCAGTTGTACATGATTGTAGAATAATGCGAAGATGTCTGGTGTGACTACTTGGCTGTAGTGAAATCATTCTTGCTGCGGTTGCATGGCGGAATAATGAACTATGTTGATAAGCAGGGTGAGCTGCAGATCAACAGGTCGGACGTTCGTGCCATGTTACGAGCATCTGGGATATGTTTCATACAACTTGCCCTTCATTGTCCCCGGAGCTTTCTTCGCTCAGTTTAACCTTTAATTTCACGAAGGTGGCCTACCGAGAACATCAAACATTTCAATTCCATCCCCACAATTACAACCGGTGGCAGTCGAAATGCCTATCGTGAACGCAACTTTTTTGTAAATTCAGCTAACTAAAATACGACAGGAACAAATACGAACCCGCGTAATAATTAAATGTGATGTGTGTGATTTGTTGTGATTTCGCCGTCTATTAAATGTTACAGAAACCATTCCGCGACTCCAGTGGCTTCATCCGGACGATAATACTTTCCCCATGTCAGATTATTCCAAAAATGATACATATGCCACATGACAGCAATGGTATAGATCGTCTTTAATTAATAACCAATTGCCGTTTACTAATGAGTTCGTTCGACCCATTCGACCAATTTCAAAAAAAAAATCATCAT
>OZ025255.1:15134447-15352707 GCA_964019135.1 Arenicola marina
GGAGAGCCATGGGCGGTGGGCGGGCTGCAGCTACAGTTGATGGATACAGCGTCTTCTCCCCCCGGGGGGGACCACGCGGCACTGGAATCCCCCACGCCGCAGCCGCCGCAGCCGTCGCCGCGCCCGCCGCCGCCGCCCACCAGCGAGCAGCAGCCGGACCCGAAGGTCTTGGCGGTCGCTGACTCCGCCGAGATGGCGTGGAGTGTTGCCTGGGGCGACGGTCACATGGCTACCGTCAGCCCGCCCAGCCAGGCCGGGAACTGCAAGGATGGCACTTAGATCTGTCTGTCTGTCCGTCTGTCTGAAGATCTGCCTGTCTCCAAGGACGCATCTTTGTACGCAATGTGTCTGGGACCTTGTTACAACTGTGTAACGCCGTCCGTGTCGTTCAAAGGATATTAGTGGGGAGGGGGGGTACTTCAGCCAGGACCCTTGTTCAAGCTCACATATGACCTGATACAAAGAACAGTGGTATATGGTTTTCTTTTTAACAAGCATTGGAGGAGGGATGTCACTTCTGGGTACAACTTCTGTCAGGACACTCTTATTTGATCCAAACATTGGAACTGCCATGGTTTTATTTCACTTTACCAGGGCCAAGAGTGCATAGCAACACATAGGTAGCAGAAACATAAACCTGAGCCAGAAATAACTAGACTTCAACCTGCCACATAGTGAAACGTTGTGTATGGATCTTAATAATAATAATAATAAATATTTATCCATGAATGAAAGATCTGGTTTGTCTTTGCATGTGCTGGCGCTTATCGCTTTATACATATTCCTTGTTATTTGCTGTTACTTCGAAGATTGTTAGCTGTCATTGGCGTCAAGGCGATCGAACGCCTTGCTAACATGGATCTCCCCACGTGGCCTGCATTGCAAGCATGTTGCATATATGTGAAAAGTGAATATACACACTGCATTGTCAGTGATTGGCTTGTCCATGTCGCATATGCATTATATATATTCATGGTGTTAACTGACGCAACTCGTGGTGGGTAGGAGAGCAAACCTAGTTACGTATCTTCTTTGGTCCCGGTTTCAAACGCTAGCCCCGTTGGTAAGCAGGCTGAGCTGCAGATCAACAGGTCGTGGGTCGAACCCTGTATCTGGAGCAAGTTTTGTCCAACCTCACCTCATTATCCCGGGAGGTTTCTGGACCCAATTTAGCCTTAATGTGCACAAAAGCCGAAAACACGAATATTTAATTCCATTTCATGTCCATTTTGTGTACATAGCACTACATCTCTCGTCAGGATGGAAAGCAGGCTCTGGAAACATTGGTTACAACGCTGAAATCCTCTTATATACAAGGGATATTACATACGTTTATGTTTATCTTATTTTTGTCTATATAATTATGTTTCACTTTATTATCACATACAAATGTATTTCAGATACCATAACATTCAACTGCATGAAAATTGTGACAACAAAAACAGTTATATGTTCGGTCTAGAAATTTTTTTTCTGGATAGGTTTTTAACTTTAACGGGAAGGAACCTAATAATACATTGGGAAGATTCACACTATGAGTAATTGTCGGTAGATTCGTGAGTAACTTAGCCATATATATATTCATATATGGTTTAGCAGTATAAAAATTAGTTTTAGCCATAATTATAGTTTTTTCCCTACAAAATCATTTCTAAAATTGTTTTATTTTATGGCTTGATTAGTGTTAAAATGATCTATTGGCTGGTGCCTACACAGCATCTCTAAAACTGCAATGAAGCAGCGGACTACGCTTACCATTGCATTTGAAGCAAATTTCGCAGTTTTATTAAGTGGGAATACTAATCTTTCATTGCAGCATATTATACCAATAGGCTGAAAATATTTGTGTAAATAGCTTTAATATCTCGCGAAATTGTATGAACCGCCGCTGCACGATGATTTGCATCCCACCATATGCGACTGTACTTTGGGCCGGCCAGGCTTGCACTCACATTACTTCCATTCAATGTTATTCACTTTGGACAGGATTTATCCATCTGGCAGTATAAATAGATGAATTTTCTTCAAAATGTTCTGTTCTGGTTCTCTGCAGGTTATCAATGGTGCCGCAGGTGCGACCAGCGAACCATACCTGCCCCCCTACCGGACGTCGAGCGAGAAACCTTTCGCCTGCGACTCCTGCGGCAGCAGTTACGCCACGCGGCACGGTCTGCGGGAGCACATCCGGCGCCACAACGGGGAGTTCCGGTACAGGTGCACTGAGTGCGACCGCGGCTTCCTCATCAAGACCCACTTCGAGGCTCACATGTACCGACACCGCAACCTGACGCCCTTCTCCTGCGGCCTCTGCGGGCGCGGTTTCAGCTTCCAGTACCTGGCTCGCCAGCACGAGCTGAAGTGCACCCACGACACCTCGGCCGCGTCCTCGCGCCAGGATGACCGGCGCCGGGGGCCCGGCCGGCCGCCGGTCGCCCTGAGGGTACGGAATTCTGGGTCCCAGGATGCGGGCGTCGGCGGCGAGCCGCTGGGGGTTCCCTCGCCGGTCGGCGGCAGTCCGCTGGGGGTTCCCTCGTCGATCGGCGGCGGGTCGCAGGGGGTTCCCTCGCCGGTCGGCGGCAGTCCGCTGGGGGTTCCCTCGTCGATCGGCGGCGGGTCGCAGGGGGTTTCCTCGTCGGTCGGCGGCAGTCCGCTGGGAGTTCCCTCGTCGATCGGCGGCGGGTCGCAGGGGGTTCCCTCGTCAGCTGTCAGCGGGCCGCAAGGGGTTCCCTCTTTGAGCGTCCGTGGTGGACCGCAGGGGGCCCCGGCAACTGGGGTCGGCGGAGGATCCCAGGGGGTTCCCTTCGCGGTTGGCGGCGGGCCGCAGGGTTTCCCTCCCTGAAAGTCGGCGGTAGGCGGCCATTGGCTTAGTTTTGACAGAGGATCGAAGGCTTTGGAGCCGTGGATCCAAAACTGGGAGCCTTCAATCTGTACTGGAGAGCAGTAAATCCGGATTGGTGAGTCGCGAATCTTGAGAGATCGGGAACTTTTGCTTGGGCCTGTGTTGGGGTTCTGTGCTGGGGCCCTAGCTGTGCTAGGATCGTGTGTGAGAACCTTATGTTTGGGCCCTGTGCTGGGGTCCTTTCCTGGGGCCCTGTACTGGTATTCGGTATGGGATCCTGTATTGGTACCTTATGTGAGAACCTTATGTTTGGGACCCTGTGCGGGGTTCCCTTCCTGGGGCCCTGTGCTGGGGTCCTTTCCTGTGGTCCTGTGCTGGGATCCTTTTCCTGGAACCTTGTGCTGGGATCTTTTCCTGGGGCCCTGTGCTGGGGTCTTTTCTCACGGTCCAACACTGGGACCCTGTGTGAGGACCTTATGTTGGGGCTCTGTGCTGGGGTCCTTTTCATGTGGTCCTGTGCTGGGGCCCTATGCTTGAACGTTATGCTGGGGTCCTTCTTTTGGAAGCTTGTGCTGGGAACTTGCGTTGGAGTCTGTGCTGAGACAGTGTGCTGGAAGCCTGAGCTGGAGTCCTTTCCTAAGAACCTTTGCTGAGTTTATGTGCTGAGGGTTTTTTGCTAGGACCTTGTGCTGAGGTCCTGCATGTGCCTGGGACCTGGTGTGGGGTCCCTTGTTGGGACCTATAATTAAAAGCCATCAAATAACCTTATATACATATCTGATGCAGTATTTGATGACATAAACGTTGCTATCGGGATGTAATGTATGTACCTGACTGGTATAAACATGCTTCCATACCTTTGTGAAATAAATTGATTGTCAACATATGCGTGCCTGTGTGTGAGAGCTGGAATATAACGAGGAGCGATAAAGTTCCGCCGTATTAAACCACGAAGGTTTTAAAGGGAAATTATGCCATATCTTCACTTTGTTATTCTTAAGTCCCTTATGTGTTGTAAATTTGCTGACAGCAACATTTTAAGTCGTATAGATTACTTTAATAAAACACTCTCCTATCAATTTGCTATAGTGGTTTGGTACACGAATTTCCATGTAGCCATTTAGCTCGTCGCACAATTTGATAGCCAGGGTGGGTGGGGAGTGGGGAGCTATACAAAAAGTGGTTTTGCGGTTCCGTTATGATGAAACGACCAGTATAGCGAAACTATCCGAGGTTCAAGCTAAAAAAACATATAGCCACCCTTATCCGCGCCCCAGGTAATTAAATGATCCATCCCCAAGATAAACGTTTGTCTATTTTTATATTCATTGGCAGTGTTTGAGCTCCCAGAGCTCAGATGAATTCTTATCTTCACTCTGTGCACCCAATTTACATGTGGCGCAATATGTGACACTCGGCCCACTTAAGCCCAATGGCGATACAAAAATAGAAGGTTAGTGCGTCCCTGCTGAACGCAGTCACGTACGTGACATCCGCTACATTATTTAAGTCAAGATCACATTACGTGCAAGTAGCACTCACTATTTGCGCAGGACTATATAAAGAACAATGTGTTTCTCTGGTACGTCCCGGGATCTGTACATTAGCCTAGATTCAAACATATATATAAATAAATAAATATATTCTACCAGAATACCAGAATCTACATATATTTCTATTGACAGAGGTTAATTATATCGATATATATTTTCCACCGGAATATCAGTATTTGCACCTTGGCCTTGAATCGATCCATATCGAATATATAATACTCCACCAGGCTCTCAGAATTTTGCGTTATATCTGCATGTGTAACTTACATTGATCTTGATCAGGATTTGCACATTGACCTAGATTCCGTCAATGTGGAATATATTATACTCTACGAGGCTAGCTATATATAGCATCAGTTTGAATGTTAGCCTGGATTAGATGGATATTGAGCGGAATAAATAGATTGATTCAGTCAGCGTATAATATTGCTCCTAGTGTTTGTCTTTTGTTTTGGTTGTTTTATTTTAAAAAATTCAATGTTTAATAAACAACCGTTGCCATGTCAATTATTCTTCTAACAATACAGCATGACGTCAATCAGAAAGGCTCTCCTACTCTACGGCTATGCAAGATACGTGACGCCCTCCGGTGTTACAGTGGTCCATATATTTTTGTTTCGCACGTACCCGAAATTACCATTTAGCACATGGCTGTGCGTACTTTACTATCATATCAACGCGCTTTCGATGTCTATGCGCGGGAGTTGGAGTTGGCCCGTTTTGAAATATTTCTAAACGCAACACCATTCCAAGTCAAGTCAAGTCAAATATCGAAGATCGTTTATTTAAACCAAGTGTACAAATATCTGGCTGGCATAGAAGAAGAGGAAGAAACAAAAATAAATAAAAAAATAAATAGAAAAATACACACTTGGTTTGGGAGACTCAACCCAAGCTGGGTTGCTGGCGTTGGAGCCACCCATATTTCAAGGGGCCTTAGTCAAGTGAGTCACAATATGTTTAACCATTTTCGCCTTACATATATATATATATAGTCAATCTACATATATAAAATTAAGCTACATATATAAAATGAATCTACATACATAAAATGAATCTACATATATGTATAAAATTAATGTACATATATATATATAATTAATCTACATATATATAATTAATATACATATATGTAATTAATCTATATATATATAATTAATTTACATAATGAATCTACCACAATATCAGGAATTTTCCATATAAAATGACTGGAATATCAGAATCTGTACATCGGCCTACATTCGATCTGTATTACATTTTATTTTCCACAAAGCTAGAAACCAACGTATCAGGATGTGTACCTTGACCTAGTTAATAAACAATGCTGCCTTATCATATATCAACATTTGAATATTGGCCTAAATATTTGATTCGGAATATTTGTGTTCCTGCCGTATCAAGATTTGTATATTGGCGTTCATTCTGTCATTGGATCGGTGTGGTATATAAATATAGACCCCCACTCTACAGCTGCTATATTTACCCTGTGTACAGATATTAACCAGCCCGATAAACCAGGAGTTATTATTGTTCAGTGAAACACATTTGCGGGTAGCAGGCTTAAATTCGTTAAGACAGATTCATGACATTTCTATAGTCTATAGATTTCTATAGGAGGAAGAAATTCCACCACCAGAAACAAGGACATAGTTTCTGGTATCACTGAAGTGTGTGAACGTTGGCCTAGATTCGTTATATCTCCACCAGCTTGAGACCAGCCAGTTAAATCCACAAAAGGTCCCTCACTCTCTTCGACGACTATAATTTCGATATCCCCTTTAAGAAACCTCTGCCAATGTAAGTAGAGTCTACCAATCAAAATGGCGCACTGGAAACTGGCAGACAGCCTCATCACCAACGGCATTTAGCGCGGAAGAATATCAAGGCCACAACCCTCACCTTGCTCAGAAAATAGTACCAATAGATTTCGGATATATTTCACTTGTTCTACGCATATATGCAACAAGTTTGTATATATCATTATAACATTGTCATATTACATAATGCTGTTGGCTCCTGGTGCAGTTTAACGCTTGTCATTTTCAAAATATCTTTGAATTTACGGGTGATGCAGTGGTTAACCATTCGCTTAAGGCGCCATCTACCGGCGGAAGATCTTGCTCTGGGAAAACTGTGACGGTGAAATCCACCGGTGCAGAGGCAGTGTAGAATTTGATGTATACGAAGGAAAGTTGCGTAGACAAACCTACGCATAATTGTTTCCTGTGAAATGATCTACCGAATTATTGCTTCATTTGTGATAATTAATGTTCGGGTAAATACATGGGTCTTCATATCATGAATATTCTATATGTCGATCGTAAAGTCACGCACCCCAGTTGCCTGCGCACGTATTTGGTCACCACGGCACAAGCCAGGGGCTGTCATATCTGTTGATACTGGCTAAGGCTCCGATACATATCTGCTTAGATATTGACAAATTTAACCTATTTTTAAGACCAAACATTTTCTATTAATCGATATGATGATTGCATCATCTGTTGACAGAGATGGTTTTTGACACATGATGTAAATGACATCACAACAGTGATTGTCAACAGCTGATCGCACTGTCTTGTACTATAACTACCCCTGAAGTGTCAAACTACTTTGTTGGATCATGGTTACCTCTTGGTTCAAAGTAGCCTGAATGTTCAGACGTTACAGTCTTGACACTTGTTCTTGTGACTGAACATTCAGGCTAGGTTCAAAGCAGGATAACTTTATCTATGATATAATAAAACTGCTTAGGATATGGATCAAAATATACTGTGAGATTGGAAATAGATCATTGTTTAAGACTTCAAAAGAGTTGTAAAATATAAGCTTGCACAATAAATTGTTGTAGGCAGTATAGATGAAAGAAAAAATATATAGAAGATTGATTTGTGAAAAAAAGAGGTGGCTGGGTTGAATATGAAAGGTATTCCTTTACACCACTTTTCTTTTAAACTAGATTACTAATATTAGGTTATGTTAAAATATTGGTAGCATTGATAAATAATTTATTTTGATAAGCCTGTTTAATTACATATCATATTAATTAATTGAGATATCTGTTTTTATGGTTCAATAAAAAAATATGTTATCTAATGTCATTCAAAAGGTAACTATCCTATTACTCTGCCTAGATGCTCACATAGATAGTTTTAACATTACAATGTTACTCTACCTTTGTGTTCACATATTTACTTGTCACATGACAGCCTTCTTGCTCATAAACAGGCAGTTCTGAAGAGTATGGGATTGGGTTTTATGAGCAAAGCAGTCTATCAAAATTTAAACTTAAGTAATTACTGGAGCATACATTTAATAAGTATCCCCAGTGGGATTGGATTGATCACTGGAGCAGTAAATGGGCTAACAAATGTGTTGACACTAAATTTATCACAACAGTATTTACCGGTACACTATGAACTTTTCTCACACTGCAATAGAAAGTGAAGCCCTATTTTATTCTCGCCTCTGTTTTCATACCATGCAATTACAGTAGTAGTACTACACAAGTTCTCCTTTCACATTCACTTATTTACCTTAAAACACACCCTTAGTCTGCTACTATTTAAATGAGAGCAACTTAGTCTACCATTTTATTTACAAGCTGCACTGTTAATTGCTCCTTTACACCAGTTTTTAATATTTATATAAACTGCATTGAGGCGTATGTGCTCCTTCTCCACAAATAAACTACCCTCCATCATAGAGGTTCTTTTCTTAATCATCTGGTTTGTTGCAACGCCTAATGTTCAGTGTAAAAACCAAAAAAATAGTAGCATATCACATACAAAAATAAGAAAACACTGCTAAAAGAAAGAAAAATTGAAAGTGGCTGATTATAGATCTTGTTAAGATTTTTCCGCCTTCATGGTGCAGGGAGCCTTCATAGCTCTGTTAATAAGCAGACTGCTGCAGATCAACAGGGTTCGTCCAACCCCATTATAATTGTCCAGGGATGTTTCTTGTCCCTGATGTCCTCCCCCCCCCCCCCCAAAAAAAAAAGCAGCCTAAAATATATATAACACCCATGTTTTCCTTTTAAGTTGCAGCGTTTGTCCGATCCACAATGGTTCTGAAGTCAGACCGACAGAAGATGCAGACCCTGCTGAAGGACACCATCACGCTGTTGTGTAAGAACGGCCTGGCCTACAGCAGCGAGTTCTGCGTCGAGGCCCTCATCGGCATCACGCTGGACAAGGATGAAGTCTTCCTTGTCTCCATCAACGAGACGGTCCAGTCTGTCAGCAGCAGTCGCAAGATGGCGCTGTCGCCCGGCCTGCGGGGCGAGGACGGCGGGTCCGCGGCCATCATCAGCACGAGCACGGGCGGCGTGGACAGCGGCGGAGGCGGCGGTGCAGGTCCGGGCTTCAACCCCCAGACCGAGGCGTCGTCCTCGCTGTGCCCGCCCGATAACAATAACCGCCTGTCCGGGCTGGGAGGGGAGGAGGGCCTCCCGGCCCGCAAGCGCCGGGTCAGCGGCCAGCGGACCTCGGAGAGCAGCGACCCGCGCGTCGTCGTGAAGCACGAGCCGGACTCGATGGAGGGCCGTGACGTACTTCCGGTCGCGTCTTCTATGGTGGACGAGCCGGCCGCCAAGAGGACGTCCAGCGCGACCACTAGCGAGGGTGGCGGCGGGGGGATCGGGGTCTTGTGTGGGTCTAGAGTGACAGTGAAAGAGGAGGATGAGGAGGACGACAATGATATTATAGGCTCCTCAAATGTGTGGTCATCACCGGCGGTTACAACTACCTCAGTGGGCGGAGAGCCTTTCCCCTTTCCGTCTGCCATCAGCTCAGTGCCTCTCGCCTTACAGACAGTCGCCCAGGCAGGGCAGGTCGCGGGCGACCTTGACCTTTCACAGGTGTTGGACGCCGGCCTGCTGACCGCGGTCAGCCCGGACACTGGCGGGGGCATTAGTTGGGGCGACCTCGCGCTGACTGTCAACCCTACTACGCACGCAGCTACCTCCACTGTGACGTCACAGACTGTGATAGGGCTTGAAGGTCAACAGGTCAGGAAGAGAAATTTACTCTTGTCTTGAGATCATGTTGTTTTATGATTTAAATATTTGTAAGGTACTAAGTAAGTATCACCTCTTTAATTCATATAAATTTGGTATCCTCATTTGTGGAAGTTAACCTTAGTATCTGTATGCAATCAGCGCCCTTGTTCTGTAACACTAATTGTGTTTTGTTTAATCGCCTACGATATATCGTTATAAATGGTTTGGCAAATATCCACCATCTTCGAAGAATCTCGGCTGGCGCAAAGGCCTATGAGAAGTTGTATTGAAAAATCTTCATTTTCTCTACTGAGATAAGGAACTTCCGAGGCGCATGTCATGGAATTATGAAACTGATGAACTGGTCTAACTTTCAGGCGGGAAACATACATGTTCCTTTACATTGATATCAATATGGAGCTTTAAATTGTCTTAATAACTTGTTGTAAAGTGATTACCCCTTGTTGGCGTTGCGCCTAGGGTGCATCACATATACACTGGCGCCACGATGCGGTCGGATTTCATAGTTATCTAACATTTCCCGTTTGTTACATTATTCTTGTTGCAGCGTTGCATCTAGATGTTGGAGAAACGAAGGTCAAGAACGCATGGCTTGTAAAATACGCACTTCTACAGCAATATCTATAGAATAATGTGCGATATGTGTAAAAACTCTCCTCGGATTGAGACTTGTAGTACAACATGCATTTGGCTTGAGAATCATGTGTTGGCATATAAGAGCTGCTAGTTATGTAGACTGACTGGTCGCGGGTTCAAACCTCGCTTTTGTCTGAGGCCGTTTTTCCTTTGATCTCATTGTTTCAGGGATTTTTTTTTATATCTCAATGTTGCAGGGTGTCCTACTTGCCTTGGTTCTTATTTTGCCAGAGGATCATTTTTCCTTTGATCTCATTGTTCATGGGAGTCCTTCATTCCTTTGATCTCATTGTTCATGGGAGTCCTTTATTCCTTTGATCTCATTGTTCATGGGAGTCCTTTATTCCTTTGATCTCATTGTTCATGTGAGTCCTTTATTCCTTTGATCTCATTGTCCCATGGATCGTTTTTTCCTCTAATCTTATTGTTCCAGGGGGTCTTTTGTTGCATTTTTTCCTTTCATATTATTGTTCGAGGGATCTTTTATTCTATCATCTCATTGTCCCAGTGGATCCTTTTTTCCTTTGATCTGATTGTTGCAAGGGATCCTCTCTCCCTTTGATCTCATTGTTCCAAGGGATCCTCTCTTCCTTTGATCTCATTGTTCCAAGGGATCCTCTCTTCCTTTGATCTCATTGTTCCAAGGGATCCTCTCTTCCTTTGATCTCATTGTTCCAAGGGATCCTCTCTTCCTTTGATCTCATTGTTCCAAGGAATCCTCTCTTCCTTTGATCTCATTGTTGCAAGGGATCCTCTCTTCCTTTGATCTCATTGTTCCAAGGGATCCTCTTTTCCTTTGATCTCATTGTTCCAAGGGATCTTCTCCTCCTTTGATCTCATTGTTCCAAGGAATCGTCTCTTCCTTTGATCTCATTGTTCCAAGGGATCCTCTCTTCCTTTGATCTCATTGTTGCAAGGGATCCTCTCTTCCTTTGATCTCATTGTTCCAAGGAATCGTCTCTTCCTTTGATCTCATTGTTCCAAGGGATCCTCTCTTCCTTTGATCTCATTGTTGCAAGGGATCCTCTCTTCCTTTGATCTCATTGTTGCAAGGGATCCTCTCTTCCTTTGATCTCATTGTTCCAAGGGATCCTCTCTTCCTTTGATCTCATTGTTCCAAGGGATCCTCCCTTCCTTTGATCTCATTGTTCCAAGGGATCCTCTCTTCCTTTGATCTCATTGTTCCAAGGGATCCTCTCTTCCTTTGGTCTCATTGTTCCAGGGATCCTTTATTCCTTCATCTCATTGTTCCAGGGGTTCCCCTGACCCATTAACCTTGCTGTGCGCACAAGGCTTATAAACAGCCAACCATGGATCATTCTGTAGAATATCGCCCTGGATGTCTTTGAGTCACACTATGAGTGAAATCTGGACCGGATAAAATTTTGCTCAAGAATCCTATGGCCCATCGCTATGAAGAGATTAGGGCGGCCCGGATCTGTGGGGGAGACTATGTCGGTCCGGAGCTGTGGGGGATACTGGGGCGGCCCGAAGCAGTGGGGGGAGACTGGAACGGCCCAGAGCTATGGCGAGACTGGGACGGCCTAGAGCTTTTGGGGAGACTTGAGTTGGCCCAGAGCTATGACGAGACTGGGGCGGCCCAGAGCTATGGGGGAGACTGGGGCGGCCCAGAGCTATGGGGGAGACTGGGGCGGCCCAGAGCTATGGGGGAGACTGGGGCGGCCCAGAGCTGTGGGGGAGGCTGGGGCGGCCCAGAGCTGTGGGGGAGGCTGGGGCGGCCCAGAGCTATGAAGAGGCTGGGGCGGCCCAGAGCTGTGGGGGAGACTGGGGCGGCCCAGAGCAGTGGGGGAGACTGGGGCGGCCCAGAGCTGTGGGGAAGACTGAAGCGACCCAGAGCTGTCGGGGAGACTGGGGCGGCCCAGAGCTGTGGGGGAGACAGAAGCGGCCCAGAGCTGTGGGGGAGACTGGAACGGCCTAGAGCTGTGGGGGAGACTGGAACGGCCCAGAGCTGTGGGGGAGACTGAAGCGGCCCAGAGTTGTGGGGGAGACAAGGGCGGCCCAGAGTTGTGGGAGAGACTGGGGCGGCCCAGAGTTGTGGGAGAGACTGGGGCGACCCAGAGCTGTGGGGGAGACTGGAACGGCCCAGAGCTGTGGGGGAGACAGGAACGGCCTAGAGCTGTGGGGGAGACAGGAACGGCCCAGAGCTGTGGGGGAGACTGGGGCGGCCCAGAGCTGTGGGGAAGACTGAAGCGACCCAGAGCTGTGGAGGAGTCTGGAACGGCCCAGAGCTGTGGGGGAGACTGGAACGGCCCAGAGCTGTGGGGGAGACAGAAGCGGCCCAGAGTTGTGGGGGAGACCGGAACGGCCCAGAGTTGTGGGGGAGACGAGGGCGGCCCAGAGTTGTGGGAGAGACTGGGGCGGCCCAGAGTTGTGGGGGAGACTGAAGCGGCCCAGAGTTGTGGGGGAGACTGGGGCGGCCCAAAGCTGTGGGGGAGACTGGAACGGCCCAGAGTTGTGGGGGAGACTGGAACGGCCCAGAGCTGTGGGGGAGACGAGGGCGGCCCAGAGTCGTGGGAGAGACTGGGGCGGCCCAGAGTTGTGGGAGAGACTGAGGCGGCCCAGAGTTGTGGGGGAGACTGAAGCGGCCCAGAGTTGTGGGGGAGACTAGGGTGGCCCAGAATTGTGGGAGAGACTGGAACGGCCCAGAGTTGTGGGGGAGACTGAAGCGGCCCAGAGTTGTGGGGGGACTGGGGCGGCCCAGAGCTGTGGGGAAGACTGGAACGGCCCAGAGCTGTGGGGGAGACTGGGGCGGCCCAGAGCTGTGGGGGAGACTGGAATGGCCAGAGCTGTGGGGGAGACTGGAATGGCCAGAGCTGTGGGGGAGGCTGGAACGGCCTAGAGCTGTGGGGGAGACTGGAACGGCCCAGAGTTGTGGGGGAGACTGAAGCGGCCCAGAGTTGTGGGGGAGACTGGAACGGCCCAGAGTTGTGGGGGAGACGAGGGCCGCCCAGAGTTGTGGGAGAGACTGGGGCGGCCCAGAGTTGTGGCAGAGACTGAGGCGGCCCAGAGTTGTGGGGGAGACTGAAGCGGCCCAGAGTTGTGGGGGAGACTGGGGCGGCCCAGAGCTGTGGGGGAGACTGGAACGGCCCAGAGCTGTGGGGGAGACTGGGGCGGCCCAGAGTTGTGGGAGAGATTGGGGCGGCCCAGAGTTGTGGGGGAGACTGGAACGGCCCAGAGTTGTGGGGGAGACGAGGGCGGCCCAGAGTTGTGGGAGAGACTGGGGCGGCCCATGGTTGTGGGAGAGACTGAGGCGGCCCAGAGTTGTGGGGGATACTGGGGCGGCCCAGAGCTGTGGGGGAGACTGGAACGGCCCAGAGCTGTGGAGGAGACTGGAACGGCCCAGAGCTGTGGGGGATACTGGGGCGGCCCAGAGCTATGACGAGACTGGGGCGGCCCAGAGCTGTGGGGGAGACTGGAATGGCCAGAGCTGTGGGGGAGACTGGAATGGCCAGAGCTGTGGGGGAGGCTGGAACGGCCCAGAGCTGTGGGGGAGACTGGAACGGCCCAGAGCTATGGGGGAGACTGGGGCGGCCCAGAGCTGTTGGGGAGGCTGGGCGTGCAAGAGCTGTGGGGAAGACTGAAGCGACCCAGAGCTGTGGAGGAGACTGGAACGGCCCAGAGCTGTGGGGGAGACTGGAACGGCCCAGAGCTGTGGGGGAGACCGGAACGGCCCAGAGTTGTGGGGGAGACTGGGGCGGCCCAAAGCTGTGGGGGAGACTGGAACGGCCCAGAGTTGTGGGGGAGACTGGAACGGCCCAGAGCTGTGGGGGAGACGAGGGCGGCCCAGAGTCGTGGGAGAGACTGGGGCGGCCCAGAGTTGTGGGAGAGACTGAGGCGGCCCAGAGTTGTGGGGGAGACTGAAGCGGCCCAGAGTTGTGGGGGAGACTAGGGCGGCCCAGAATTGTGGGAGAGACTGGAACGGCCCAGAGTTGTGGGGGAGACTGAAGCGGCCCAGAGTTGGGGGGGGGGACTGGGGCGGCCCAGAGCTGTGGGGAAGACTGGAACGGCCCAGAGCTGTGGGGGAGACTGGAATGGCCAGAGCTGTGGGGGAGGCTGGAACGGCCTAGAGCTGTGGGGGGGACTGGAACGGCCCAGAGTTGTGGGGGAGACTGAAGTGGCCCAGAGTTGTGGGGGAGACTGGAACGGCCCAGAGTTGTGGGGGAGACGAGGGCCGCCCAGAGTTGTGGGAGAGACTGGGGCGGCCCAGAGTTGTGGGAGAGACTGAGGCGGCCCAGAGTTGTGGGGGAGACTGAAGCGGCCCAGAGTTGTGGGGGAGACTGGGGCGGCCCAGAGCTGTGGGGGAGACTGGAACGGCCCAGAGCTGTGGGGGAGACTGGAACGGCCCAGAGCTGTGGGGGAGACGAGGGCGGCCCAGAGTTGTGGGAGAGACTGGGGCGGCCCAGAGTTGTGGGGGAGACTGGAACGGCCCAGAGTTGTGGGGGAGACGAGGGCGGCCAAGAGTTGTGGGAGAGACTGGGGCGGCCCATGGTTGTGGGAGAGACTGAGGCGGCCCAGAGTTGTGGGGGATACTGGGGCGGCCCAGAGCTGTGGGGGAGACTGGAACGGCCCAGAGCTGTGGAGGAGACTGGAACGGCCCAGAGCTGTGGGGGATACTGGGGCGGCCCGAAGCAGTGGGGGGAGACTGGAACGGCCCAGAGCTATGGCGAGACTGGGACGGCCTAGAGCTTTTGGGGAGACTTGAGTTGGCCCAGAGCTATGACGAGACTGGGGCGGCCCAGAGCTATGGGGGAGACTGGGGCGGCCCAGAGCTATGGGGGAGACTGGGGCGGCCCAGAGCTGTGGGGGAGGCTGGGGCGGCCCAGAGCTGTGGCGGAGGCTGGGGTAGCCCAGAGCTATGAAGAGGCTGGGGCGGCCCAGAGCTGTGGGGGAGACTGGGGCGGCCCAGAGCTGTGGGGAAGACTGAAGCGACCCAGAGCTGTGGGGGAGACTGGAACGGCCCAGAGCTATGGGGGAGACTGGGGCGGCCCAGAGCTGTGGGGGAGGCTGGGCGGCCCAGAGCTGTGGGGAAGACTGAAGCGACCCAGAGCTGTGGGGGAGACTGGAACGGTCTAGAGCTGTGGGGGAGACTGGAACGGCCCAGAGCTGTGGGGGAGACTGAAGCGGCCCAGAGTTGTGGGGGAGACAAGGGCGGCCCAGAGTTGTGGGAGAGACTGGGGCGGCCCAGAGTTGTGGGAGAGACTGGGGCGACCCAGAGCTGTGGGGGAGACTGGAACGGCCCAGAGCTGTGGGGGAGACAGGAACGGCCTAGAGCTGTGGGGGAGACAGGAACGGCCCAGAGCTGTGGGGGAGACTGGGGCGGCCCAGAGCTGTGGGGAAGACTGAAGCGACCCAGAGCTGTGGAGGAGACTGGAACGGCCCAGAGCTGTGGGGGAGACTGGAACGGCCCAGAGCTGTGGGGGAGACAGAAGCGGCCCAGAGTTGTGGGGGAGACTGGAACGGCCCAGAGTTGTGGGGGAGACTGAAGCGGCCCAGAGTTGTGGGGGAGACTGGAACGGCCCAGAGTTGTGGGGGAGACTGGAACGGCCCAGAGTTGTGGGAGAGACTGGGGCAACCCAGAGTTGTGGGAGAGACTGAGGCGGCCCAGAGTTGTGGGGGAGACTGAAGCGGCCCAGAGTTGTGGGGGAGACTAGGGCGGCCCAGATTTGTGGGAGAGACTGGAACGGCCCAGAGTTGTGGGGGAGACGAGGGCGGCCCAGAGTTGTGGGGGGACTGGGGCGGCCCAGAGCTGTGGGGAAGACTGGAACGGCCCAGAGTTGTGGGGGAGACTGGGGCGGCCCAGAGCTGTGGGGGAGACTGGAACGGCCCAGAGCTGTGGGGGAGACTGGAACGGCCCAGAGCTGTGGGGGAGACGAGGGCGGCCCAGAGTTGTGGGAGAGACTGAAGCGGCCCAGAGTTGTGGGGGAGACTGGAACGGCCCAGAGTTGTGGGGGAGACGAGGGCGGCCCAGAGTTGTGGGAGAGACTGGGGCGGCCCATGGTTGTGGGAGAGACTGAGGCGGCCCAGAGTTGTGGGGGATACTGGGGCGGCCCAGAGCTGTGGGGGAGACTGGAACGGCCCAGAGCTGTGGAGGAGACTGGAACGGCCCAGAGCTGTGGGGGAGACTGGAATGGCCCAGAGCTGTGTGGGAGACTGGGACGGCCTAGAGTTTGTGGGGAAGACTGGGGCGGCCCAGAGCTGTGGCGGAGACTGGAACGGCCCAGAGTTGTGGGGGAGACTGGGGCGGCCCAGAGTTGTGGGGGAGCCTGGAGCGGCCCAGAGCTGTTGGGAAGACTGGGGGGGGGGCCCAGAGTTGTCGGGGAGACTGGGGCGGCCCAGAGCTGTGGGGGAGACTGAAGCAGCCCAGAGCTGTGGCGGAGACTGGAACGGCCCAGAGTTGTGGGGGAGACTGGGGCGGCCCAGAATTGTGGAGGAGACTGGGGCGGCCCAGAGCTGTGGGGGATACTGGGGCGGCCCGAAGCAGTGGGGGGAGACTGGAACGGCCCAGAGCTATGGCGAGACTGGAACGGCCCAGAGCTGTGGGGGAGACGAGGGCGGCCCAGAGTTGTGGGAGAGACTGGGGCGGCCCAGAGTTGTGGGGGAGACTGGAACGGCCCAGAGTTGTGGGGGAGACGAGGGCGGCCCAGAGTTGTGGGAGAGACTGGGGCGGCCCAGAGTTGTGGGAGGGACTGAGGCGGCCCAGAGTTGTGGGGGATACTGGGGCGGCCCAGAGCTGTGGGGGAGACTGGAACGGCCCAGAGCTGTGGAGGAGACTGGAACGGCCCAGAGCTGTGGGGGATACTGGGGCGGCCCAGAGCTATGACGAGACTGGGGCGGCCCAGAGCTGTGGGGGAGACTGGAATGGCCAGAGCTGTGGGGGAGACTGGAATGGCCAGAGCTGTGGGGGAGGCTGGGACGGCCCAGAGCTGTGGGGGAGACTGGAACGGCCCAGAGCTATGGGGGAGACTGGGGCGGCCCAGAGCTGTTGGGGAGGCTGGGCGTGCAAGAGCTGTGGGGAAGACTGAAGCGACCCAGAGCTGTGGAGGAGACTGGAACGGCCCAGAGCTGTGGGGGAGACTGGAACGGCCCAGAGCTGTGGGGGAGACAGAAGCGGCCCAGAGTTGTGGGGGAGACCGGAACGGCCCAGAGTTGTGGGGGAGACGAGGGCGGCCCAGAGCTGTGGGGGAGGCTGGGCGGCCCAGAGCTGTGGGGAAGACTGAAGCGACCCAGAGCTGTGGGGGAGACTGGAACGGCCTAGAGCTGTGGGGGAGACTGGAACGGCCCAGAGCTGTGGGGGAGACTGAAACGGCCCAGAGTTGTGGGGGAGACAAGGGCGGCCCAGAGTTGTGGGGGAGACGAGGGCGGCCCAGAGTTGTGGGAGAGACTGGGGCGGCCCAGAGTTGTGGGGGAGACAGGAACGGCCTAGAGCTGTGGGGGAGACAGGAACGGCCTAGAGCTGTGGGGGAGACAGGAACGGCCCAGAGCTGTGGGGGAGACTGGGGCGACCCAGAGCTGTGGGGGAGACTGGAACGGCCCAGAGCTGTGGGGGAGACTGGAACGGCCCAGAGCTGTGGGGGAGACAGGAACGGCCTAGAGCTGTGGGGGAGACAGGAACGGCCCAGAGCTGTGGGGGAGACTGGGGCGACCCAGAGCTGTGGGGGAGACTGGAACGGCCCAGAGCTGTGGGGGAGACTGGAACGGCCCAGAGCTGTGGGGGAGACAGAAGCGGCCCAGAGTTGTGGGGGAGACTGGAACGGCCCAGAGTTGTGGGGGAGACGAGGGCGGCCCAGAGTTGTGGGAGAGACTGGGGCGGCCCAGAGTTGTGGGGGAGACTGAAGCGGCCCAGAGTTGTGGGGGAGCCTGGGGCGGCCCAAAGCTGTGGGGGAGACTGGAACGGCCCAGAGTTGTGGGGGAGACTGGAACGGCCCAGAGCTGTGGGGGAGACGAGGGCGGCCCAGAGTTGTGGGAGAGACTGGGGCGGCCCAGAGTTGTGGGAGAGACTGAGGCGGCCCAGAGTTGTGGGGGAGACTGAAGCGGCCCAGAGTTGTGGGGGAGACTAGGGCGGCCCAGAGTTGTGGGAGAGACTGGAACGGCCCAGAGTTGTGGGGGAGACTGAAGCGGCCCAGAGTTGTGGAGGGACTGGGGCGGCCCAGAGCTGTGGGGAAGACTGGAACGGCCCAGAGCTGTGGGGGAGACTGGGGCGGCCCAGAGCTGTGGGGGAGACTGGAATGGCCAGAGCTGTGGGGGAGACTGGAATGGCCAGAGCTGTGGGGGAGGCTGGAACGGCCCAGAGCTGTGGGGGAGACTGGAACGGCCCAGAGTTGTGGGGGAGACTGAAGCGGCCCAGAGTTGTGGGGGAGACTGGAACGGCCCAGAGTTGTGGGGGAGACGAGGGCGGCCCAGAGTTGTGGGAGAGACTGGGGCGGCCCAGAGTTGTGGGAGAGACTGAGGCGGCCCAGAGTTGTGGGGGAGACTGAAGCGGCCCAGAGTTGTGGGGGAGACTGGGGCGGCCCAGAGCTGTGGGGGAGACTGGAACGGCCCAGAGCTGTGGGGGAGACTGGAACGGCCCAGAGCTGTGGGGGAGACGAAGGCGGCCCAGAGTTGTGGGAGAGACTGGGGGGGCCCAGAGTTGTGGGGGAGACTGGAACGGCCCAGAGTTGTGGGGGAGACTGGAACGGCCCAGAGCTGTGGGGGAGACGAGGGCGGCCCAGAGTTGTGGGAGAGACTGGGGCGGCCCAGAGTTGTGGGAGAGACTGAGGCGGCCCAGAGTTGTGGGGGAGACTGAAGCGGCCCAGAGTTGTGGGGGAGACTAGGGCGGCCCAGAGTTGTGGGAGAGACTGGAACGGCCCAGAGTTGTGGGGGAGACTGAAGCGGCCCAGAGTTGTGGAGGGACTGGGGCGGCCCAGAGCTGTGGGGAAGACTGGAACGGCCCAGAGCTGTGGGGGAGACTGGGGCGGCCCAGAGCTGTGGGGGGGACTGGAATGGCCAGAGCTGTGGGGGAGACTGGAATGGCCAGAGCTGTGGGGGAGGCTGGAACGGCCCAGAGCTGTGGGGGAGACTGGAACGGCCCAGAGTTGTGGGGGAGACTGAAGCGGCCCAGAGTTGTGGGGGAGACTGGAACGGCCCAGAGTTGTGGGGGAGACGAGGGCGGCCCAGAGTTGTGGGAGAGACTGGGGCGGCCCAGAATTGTGGGAGAGACTGAGGCGGCCCAGAGTTGTGGGGGAGACTGAAGCGGCCCAGAGTTGTGGGGGAGACTGGGGCGGCCCAGAGCTGTGGGGGAGACTGGAACGGCCCAGAGTTGTGGGGGAGACTGGAACGGCCCAGAGTTGTGGGGGAGACGAGGGCGGCCCAGAGTTGTGGGAGAGACTGGGGCGGCCCAGAGTTGTGGGAGAGACTGAGGCGGCCCAGAGTTGTGGGGGATACTGGGGCGGCCCAGAGCTGTGGGGGAGACTGGAACGGCCCAGAGCTGTGGAGGAGACTGGAACGGCCCAGAGCTGTGGGGGAGACTGGAACGGCCCAGAGTTGTGGGGGAGACTGAAGCGGCCCAGAGTTGTTGGGGAGACTGGAACGGCCCAGAGTTGTGGGGGAGACGAGGGCGGCCCAGAGTTGTGGGAGGGACTGGGGCGGCCCAGAGTTGTGGGAGAGACTGAGGCGGCCCAGAGTTGTGGGGGAGACTGAAGCGGCCCAGAGTTGTGGGGGAGACTGGGGCGGCCCAGAGCTGTGGGGGAGACTGGAACGGCCCAGAGCTGTGGGGGAGACTGGAACGGCCCAGAGCTGTGGGGGAGACGAAGGCGGCCCAGAGTTGTGGGAGAGACTGGGGCGGCCCAGAGTTGTGGGGGAGACTGGAACGGCCCAGAGTTGTGGGGGAGACGATGGCGGCCCAGAGTTGTGGGAGAGACTGGGGCGGCCCAGAGTTGTGGGAGAGACTGAGGCGGCCCAGAGTTGTGGGGGATACTGGGGCGGCCCAGAGCTGTGGGGGAGACTGGAACGGCCCAGAGCTGTGGAGGAGACTGGAACGGCCCAGAGCTGTGGGGGAGACTGGAATGGCCCAGAGCTGTGGGGGAGACTGGGACGGCCTAGAGTTGTGGGGAAGACTGGGGCGGCCCAGAGCTGTGGCGGAGACTGGAACGGCCCAGAGTTGTGGGGGAGACTGGGGCGGTCCAGAGTTGTGGGGGAGCCTGGAGCGGCCCAGAGCTGTGGGGAAGACTGAAGCAGCCCAGAGCTGTGGCGGAGACTGGAACGGCCCAGAGTTGTGGGGGAGACTGGGGCGGCCCAGAATTGTGCAGGAGACTGGGGCGGCCCAGAGCTGTGGGGGATACTGGGGCGGCCCGAAGCAGTGGGGGGAGACTGGAACGGCCCAGAGCTATGGCGAGACTGGAACGGCCTAGAGCTGTTGGGGAGACTTGAGTTGGCCCAGAGCTATGACGAGACTGGGGCGGCCCAGAGCTATGGGGGAGACTGGGGCGGCCCAGAGCTATGGGGGAGACTGGGGCGGCCCAGAGCTGTGGGGGAGGCTGGGGCGGCCCAGAGCTGTGGGGGAGTCTGGGGCGGCCCAGAGCTATGAAGAGGCTGGGGCGGCCCAGAGCTGTGGGGGAGACTGGGGCGGCCCAGAGCAGTGGGTGAGACTGGGGCGGCCCAGAGCTGTGGGGGAGGCTGGGCGGCCCAGAGCTGTGGGGAAGACTGAAGCGACCCAGAGCTGTGGGGGAAGACTGGAACGGCCTAGAGCTGTGGGGGAGACTGGAACGGCCCAGAGCTGTGGAGGAGACTGAAGCGGCGCAGAGTTGTGGGGGAGACAAGGGCGGCCCAGAGTTGTGGGAGAGACTGGGGCGGCCCAGAGCTGTGGGGAAGACTGAAGCGACCCAAAGCTGTGGAGGAGACTGGAACGGCCCAGAGCTGTGGGGGAGACTGGAACGGCCCAGAGCTGTGGGGGAGACAGAAGCGGCCCAGAGTTGTGGGGGAGACTGGAACGGCCCAGAGTTGTGGGGGAGACTGAAGCGGCCCAGAGTTGTGGGGGAGACTGGGGCGGCCCAAAGCTGTGGGGGAGACTGGAACGGCCCAGAGTTGTGGGGGAGACTGGAACGGCCCAGAGCTGTGGGGGAGACAAGGGCGGCCCAGAGTTGTGGGAGAGACTGGCGCGGCCCAGAGTTGTGGGAGAGACTGAGGCGGCCCAGAGTTATGGGGGGGACTGAAGCGGCCCAGAGTTGTGGGGGAGACTAGGGCGGCCCAGAGTTGTGGGAGAGACTGGAACGGCCCAGAGTTGTGGGGGAGACTGAAGCGGCCCAGAGTTGTGGGAGGACTGGGGCGGCCCAGAGCTGTGGGGAAGACTGGAACGGCCCAGAGCTGTGGGGGAGACTGGGGCGGCCCAGAGCTGTGGGGGAGACTGGAATGGCCAGAGCTGTGGGGGAGACTGGAATGGCCAGAGCTGTGGGGGAGGCTGGAACGGCCCAGAGCTGTGGGGGAGACTGGAACGGCCCAGAGTTGTGGGGGAGACTGAAGCGGCCCAGAGTTGTGGGGGAGACTGGAACGGCCCAGAGTTGTGGGGGAGACGAGGGCGGCCCAGAGTTGTGGGAGAGACTGGGGCGGCCCAGAGTTGTGAGAGAGACTGAGGCGGCCCAGAGTTGTGGGGGAGACTGAAGCGGCCCAGAGTTGTGGGGGAGACAAGGGCGGCCCAGAGTTGTGGGAGAGACTGGGGCGGACCAGAGTTGTGGGAGAGACTGGGGCGACCCAGAGCTGTGGGGGAGACTGGAACGGCCCAGAGCTGTGGGGGAGACAGGAACGGCCTAGAGCTGTGGGGGAGACAGGAACGGCCCAGAGCTGTGGGGGAGACTGGGGCGGCCCAGAGCTGTGGGGAAGACTGAAGCGACCCAGAGCTGTGGAGGAGACTGGAACGGCCCAGAGTTGTGGGGGAGACTGGAACGGCCCAGAGCTGTGGGGGAGACAGAAGCGGCCCAGAGTTGTGGGTTAGACTGGAACGGCCCAGAGTTGTGGGGGAGACGAGGGCGGCCCAGATTTGTGGGAGAGACTGGGGCGGCCCAGAGTTGTGGGGGAGACTGAAGCGGCCCAGAGTTGTGGGGGAGACTGGGGCGGCCCAAAGCTGTGGGGGAGACTGGAACGGCCCAGAGTTGTGGGGGAGACTGGAACGGCCCAGAGCTGTGGGGGAGACAAGGGCGGCCCAGAGTTGTGGGAGAGACTGGGGCGGCCCAGAATTGTGGGGGAGACTGGAACGGCCCAGAGTTGTGGGGGAGACGAGGGCGGCCCAGAGTTGTGGGAGAGACTGAGGCGGCCCAGAGTTGTGGGGGATACTGGAACGGCCAAGAGCTGTGGAGGAGACTGGAACGGCCCAGAGCTGTGGGGGAGACTGGAATGTCCCAGAGCTGTGGGGGAGACTGGGACGGCCTAGAGTTGTGGGGAAGACTGGGGCGGCCCAGAGTTGTGGGAGAGACTGAGGCGGCCCAGAGTTGTGGGGAAGACTGGGGCGGCCCAGAGCTGTGGCGGAGACTGAAACGGCCCAGAGTTGTGGGGGAGACTGGGGCGGCCCAGAGTTGTGGGGGAGCCTGGAGCGGCCCAGAGCTGTGGGGAAGACTGGGGGGGGGGCCCAGAGTTGTCGGGGAGACTGGGGCGGCCCAGAGCTGTGGGGGAGACTGAAGCAGCCCAGAGCTGTGGCGGAGACTGGAACGGCCCAGAGTTGTGGGGGAGACTGGGGCGGCCCAGAATTGTGGAGGAGACTGGGGCGGGCTAGAGCTGTGGGGGATGCTGGGGCGGCCCGAAGCAGTGGGGGGAGACTGGAACGGCCCAGAGCTATGGCGAGACTGGGACGGCCTAGAGCTTTTGGGGAGACTTGAGTTGGCCCAGAGCTATGACGAGACTGGGGCGGCCCAGAGCTATGTTGGAGATTGGGGCGGCCCAGAGCTATGGGGGAGACTGGGGCGGCCCAGAGCTGTGGGGGAGGCTGGGGCGGCCCAGAGCTGTGGGGGAGGCTGGGGCGGCCCTGAGCTATGAAGAGGCTGGGGCGGCCCAGAGCTGTGGGGGAGACTGGGGCGGCCTAGAGCAGTGGGGGAGACTGGGGCGGCCCAGAGCTGTGGGGAAGACTGAAGCGACCCAGAGCTGTGGGGGAGACTGGAACGGCCCAGAGCTATGGGGGAGACTGGGGCGGCCCAGAGCTGTGGGGGAGGCTGGGCGGCCCAGAGCTGTGGGGAAGACTGAAGCGACCCAGAGCTGTGGGGGAGACTGGAACGGCCTAGAGCTGTGGGGGTGACTGGAACGGCCCAGAGCTGTGGGGGAGACTGAAGCGGCCCAGAGTTGTGGGTGAGACAAGGGCGGCCCAGAGTTGTGGGAGAGACTGGGGCGGCCCAGAGTTGTGGGAGAGACTGGGGCGACCCAGAGTTGTGGGGAAGACTGGGGCGGCCCAGAGCTGTGGCGGAGACTGGAACGGCCCAGAGTTGTGGGGGAGACTGGGGCGGCCCAGAGTTGTGGGGGAGCCTGGAGCGGCCCAGAGCTGTGGGGAAGACTGGGTGGGGGGGGCGGGGCAGAGTTGTCGGGGAGACTGGGGCGGCCCAGAGCTGTGGGGGAGACTGAAGCAGCCCAGAGCTGTGGCGGAGACTGGAACGGCCCAGAGTTGTGGGGGAGACAAGGGCGGCCCATAGTTGTGGGGGAGACTGGGGCGGCCCAGAATTGTGGAGGAGACTGGGGCGGCCCAGAGCTGTGGGGGATACTGGGGCGGCCCGAAGCAGTGGGGGGAGACTGGAACGGCCCAGAGCTATGGCGAGACTGGGACGGCCTAGAGCTGTTGGGGAGACTTGAGTTGGCCCAGAGCTATGACGAGACTGGGGCGGCCCAGAGCTGTGGGGGAGACTGGAATGGCCAGAGCTGTGGGGGAGACTGGAATGGCCAGAGCTGTTGGGGAGGCTGGAACGGCCCAGAGCTGTGGGGGAGACTGGAACGGCCCAGAGTTGTGGGGGAGACTGGGGCGGCCCAGAGTTGTGGGGGAGCCTGGAGCGGCCCAGAGCTGTGGGGAAGACTGGGTGGGGGGGGGGGCAGAGTTGTCGGGGAGACTGGGGCGGCCCAGAGCTGTGGGGGAGACTGAAGCAGCCCAGAGCTGTGGCGGAGACTGGAACGGCCCATAGTTGTGGGGGAGACTGGGGCGGCCCAGAATTGTGGAGGAGACTGGGGCGGCCCAGAGCTGTGAGGGATACTGGGGCGGCCCGAAGCAGTGGGGGGAGACTGGAACGGCCCAGAGCTATGGCGAGACTGGGACGGCCTAGAGCTGTTGGGGAGACTTGAGTTGGCCCAGAGCTATGACGAGACTGGGGCGGCCCAGAGCTGTGGGGGAGACTGGAATGGCCAGAGCTGTGGGGGAGACTGGAATGGCCAGAGCTGTGGGGGAGGCTGGAACGGCCCAGAGCTGTGGGGGAGACTGGAACGGCCCAGAGCTATGGGGGAGACTGGGGCGGCCCAGAGCTGTTGGGGAGGCTGGGCGTGCAAGAGCTGTGGGGAAGACTGAAGCGACCCAGAGCTGTGGGGGAGACTGGAACGGCCTAGAGCTGTGGGGGAGACTGGAACGGCCCAGCGTTGTGGGGGAGACTGAAGCGGACCAGAGTTGTGGGGGAGACTGGAACGGCCCAGAGTTGTGGGGGAGACGAGGGCGGCCCAGAGTTGTGGGAGAGACTGGGGCGGCCCAGAGTTGTGGGAGAGACTGAGGCGGCCCAGAGTTGTGGGGGAGACTGAAGCAGCCCAGAGCTGTGGCGGAGACTGGAACGGCCCAGAGTTGTGGGGGAGACTGGGGCGGCCCAGAATTGTGGAGGAGACTGGGGCGGGCTAGAGCTGTGGGGGATGCTGGGGCGGCCCGAAGCAGTGGGGGGAGACTGGAACGGCCCAGAGCTATGGCGAGACTGGGACGGCCTAGAGCTTTTGGGGAGACTTGAGTTGGCCCAGAGCTATGACGAGACTGGGGCGGCCCAGAGCTATGTTGGAGATTGGGGCGGCCCAGAGCTATGGGGGAGACTGGGGCGGCCCAGAGCTGTGGGGGAGGCTGGGGCGGCCCAGAGCTGTGGGGGAGGCTGGGGCGGCCCAGAGCTATGGGGGAGACTGGGGCGGCCCAGAGCTGTGGGGGAGGCTGGGCGGCCCAGAGCTGTGGGGAAGACTGAAGCGACCCAGAGCTGTGGGGGAGACTGGAACGGCCTAGAGCTGTGGGGGTGACTGGAACGGCCCAGAGCTGTGGGGGAGACTGAAGCGGCCCAGAGTTGTGGGTGAGACAAGGGCGGCCCAGAGTTGTGGGAGAGACTGGGGCGGCCCAGAGTTGTGGGAGAGACTGGGGCGACCCAGAGCTGTGGGGGAGACTGGAATGGCCAGAGCTGTGGGGGAGACTGGAATGGCCAGAGCTGTGGGGGAGGCTGGAACGGCCCAGAGCTGTGGGGGAGACTGGAACGGCCCAGAGCTATGGGGGAGACTGGGGCGGCCCAGAGCTGTTGGGGAGGCTGGGCGTGCAAGAGCTGTGGGGAAGACTGAAGCGACCCAGAGCTGTGGGGGAGACTGGAACGGCCTAGAGCTGTGGGGGAGACTGGAACGGCCCAGCGTTGTGGGGGAGACTGAAGCGGACCAGAGTTGTGGGGGAGACTGGAACGGCCCAGAGTTGTGGGGGAGACGAGGGCGGCCCAGAGTTGTGGGAGAGACTGGGGCGGCCCAGAGTTGTGGGAGAGACTGAGGCGGCCCAGAGTTGTGGGGGAGACTGAAGCGGCCCAGAGTTGTGGGGGAGACTGGGGCGGCCCAGAGCTGTGGGGGAGACTGGAACGGCCCAGAGCTGTGGGGGAGACTGGAACGGCCCAAAGCTGTGGGGGAGACGAGGGCGGCCCAGAGTTGTGGGAGAGACTGGGGCGGCCCAGAGTTGTGGGGGAGACTGGAACGGCCCAGAGTTGTGGGGGAGACGAGGGCGGCCCAGAGTTGTGGGAGAGACTGGGGCGGCCCAGAGTTGTGGGAGAGACTGAGGCGGCCCAGAGTTGTGGGGGATACTGGGGCGGCCCAGAGCTGTGGGGGAGACTGGAACGGCCCAGAGCTGTGGAGGAGACTGGAACGGCCCAGAGCTGTGGGGGAGACTGGAATGGCCCAGAGCTGTGGGGGAGACTGGGACGGCCTAGAGTTGTGGGGAAGACTGGGGCGGCCCAGAGCTGTGGCGGAGACTGGAACGGCCCAGAGTTGTGGGGGAGACTGGGGCGGCCCAGAGTTGTGGGGGAGCCTGGAACGGCCCAGAGCTGTGGGGAAGACTGGGGGGAGCCCAGAGTTGTCGGGGAGACTGGGGCGGCCCAGAGCTGTGGGAGAGACTGAAGCAGCCCAGAGCTGTGGCGGAGACTGGAACGGCCCAGAGTTGTGGGGGAGACTGGGGCGGCCCAGAATTGTGGAGGAGACTGGGGCGGGCTAGAGCTGTGGGGGATACTGGGGCGGCCCGAAGCAGTGGGGGGAGACTGGAACGGCCCAGAGCTATGGCGAGACTGGGACGGCCTAGAGCTTTTGGGGAGACTTGAGTTGGCCCAGAGCTATGACGAGACTGGGGCGGCTCAGAGCTATGGGGGAGACTGGGGCGGCCCAGAGCTGTGGGGGAGGCTGGGGCGGCCCAGAGCTGTGGGGGAGGCTGGGGCGGCCCAGAGCTATGAAGAGGCTGGGGCGGCCCAGAGCTGTGGGGGAGACTGGGGCGGCCCAGAGCAGTGGGGGAGACTGGGGCGGCCCAGAGCTGTGGGGAAGACTGAAGCGACCCAGAGCTGTGGGGGAGACTGGAACGGCCCAGAGCTATGGGGGAGACTGGGGCGGCCCAGAGCTGTGGGGGAGGCTGGGCGTGCAAGAGCTGTGGGGAAGACTGAAGCGACCCAGAGCTGTGGGGGAGACTGGAACGGCCTACAGCTGTGGGGGAGACTGGAACGGCCCAGAGCTGTGGGGGAGACTGAAGCGGCCCAGAGTTGTGGGGGAGACAAGGGCGGCCCAGAGTTGTGGGAGAGACTGGGGCGGCCCAGAGTTGTGGGAGAGACTGGGGCGACCCAGAGCTGTGGGGGAGACTGGAACGGCCCAGAGCTGTGGGGGAGACCGGAACGGCCTAGAGCTCTGGGGGAGACAGGAACGGCCCAGAGCTATAGAGAGACTGGGGCGGCCCAGAGCTGTTGGGAGACTGGGGCGACCCAGAGCTGTAGGGCGGCCTAGAGCAGTGGGAGAGACTGGCACAGCCCAGAGCTGTGGGGGAGAGTGGGGTAGCCCCGATCTATGAAGACACTGGGGCGGCCCAGAGTTGTTGGGGAGACTGGAATGGCCCAGAGTTGTTGGGGAGACTGGAATGGCCCAGAGTTGTCGGGGAGACTGGGGCGGTCCGAAGCTGTGGGGGAGACTGAAGCGGCCCAGAGCTGTGGCGGAGACTGGAACGGCCCAGAGCTGTGGCGGAGACTGGAACGGCCCAGAGTTGTGGAGGAAACTGGGGCGGCCTAGAGTTATGGAGGAGACTGGGGCGGCCCAGAACTGTGGGGGGAAAACTGAAGCGGACCAGAGTTGTGGGCGAGACTGGAACGGTCCAGAGCTGTGGGGGAGACTGGAACGGCTCAAAGCTGTGGGGACACTGGGGCGGCCCAGAGCTATGGGGGGAGATTTGAATGGCCCAGAGCTATGGGGGAGACTTGAATGGCCCAGAGCTGTGGCAGTGATTCGGGCGGCCCAGAGCTGTGGGGAGACTGGGGCGGCCCAGAACTATGGGGGAGACTTGAACGACCCAGAGCTGTGGGGGAGACTGGAACGGCCCAGAGCTTTGGGGCAGGCTGGGGCGGCCAAGAGCTGTGGGGGGAGACTGGAACGGCCCAGAGCTATGGGGCAGGCTGGGGCGGCCCAGAGCTATGGGGGAGACTTGAACGACCCAGAGCTGTGGGGGAGACTGGTGGCGGCCCAGAGCTATAGAGAGACTGGGGCGGCTCAGAGCTGTAGGGCGGCCAAGAGCTGTTGAGAGACTGGAGCGGCTCAGAGCTGTAGGGCGGCCTAGAGCAGTGGGAGAGACTGGCGCGGCCCAGAGTTGTGGGGGAGACTGGGGTAGCCCCGATCTATGAAGGCACTGGGGCGGCCCAGAGCTGTGGTGGAGACTGGGGCGGCCCAGAGCTGTGGGGGAGACTGGGGTAGCCCCGATCTATGAAGGCACTGGGGCGGCCCAGAGCTGTGGTGGAGACTGGAGCCGCTCGCGAGCAGTCCACATGTCCCCTTAGTGTTCGCGCCGCGCATGCCCCTCTGACCGGAATCCTTTCCTTCTCTTCCACAGAGGTCGTCGAGGAAGCCCCGTCGCCACTCCACCGTGGCCGCTCTCTTGTCATCAGCGGCGCTGCCCAGGACTGGTAGCACACTTATTCCCCCTGCTCCACCCCCTCCTCTTCCTCGGCCTCCTCTTCCTCCTCCTCCTCCTGCTCCCAGGCCCTCTGCGTATCGCGGCAGGATGGAGGCGGCCAATGGCGGTGAAAGTAGTCTGGCTCGAGGGAAAACCTCTGAGGAGACGAGTCTCCACTCTGACGTCATTACCCAATCCGTGGCTGACGTCATTATCCAGTCGGGGTCTGACGGTGGCGCGCCGTTGCCTGCTGCATATAGCCTCGGTCTCGCGGGCCGCGACGTGACCACGTGGCCCACGCCGAGCGGCCGCCCCAATTATCGCCCGGGGGTCGGACGCGGCGACGGCGCCGATAATCGCCCGGAGGCCGGACACGGCGACGGCCCGGATTATCGCTCGGGGTTCGGACGCAGCGACGGCCCCGATTATCGCTCGGGGGTCGGGCGCAGCGACGGCCCCGCGTCTCTACGAGGAGGGTGGGTCGAAGTGCCGCCCGGGGCTGGACTCGGCACCCCCCTCCCCGCCGCCGCCGCCGCCGCCGCCGCCGAGCGACGCTGGCAGAGGTGCCACCTTTGCGGAAAGCAATTGGCGTCGCTCTCCAGCCTCCGGGACCACGTGAAGCAGCACCTTGGCCGCTTCCGGTACGTGTGTCCTCAGTGCGGCAAGGGCTTTATGAGCGTCCTTCACTACGGCGGCCACATGAACAACCACCAGAACCGCAAGCCCTACGCCTGCCAGCTCTGCCGTAAGGAATTCGCCATCAAGTCTAACGCCAGTCGACACCAGCGCACCTGTCAAGGACCGGCCCAGGCTGGCCCTTAGGCCACAGGAGACCCGTCTCGGTCCAGCTGAGACTGGCCCTTAGGTCACAGGACGCCTGTCAAAGGCCGGCCCAGACTGGCCATTAGGCCGCAGGGCACCTATCAAAGACATGCCCAGGCTATCCCTTAGGCCATATGGCACCTGTCAAAGACCAGCCCAGACTGGCCATTAGGCCGCAGGGCACCTATCAAAGACAGGCCCAGGCTATCCCTTAGGCCATAGGGCACCTATCAAAGACCGGCCCAGACTGGCCCTTAGGTCACAGGACACCAAAAACACCTCAAAGACACTATACTGACTGGCCTCCTGGAGGTATCTGTTGACGTGGCTATCATAAACCGGTTACCTGATAACTTATTGCAGATACTCACACACCAGCCACGTGCTCACCTTGATCTCAACCGTGGATGTCGTAAATCGGCCACGTGCTCACCTTGATCTCAACCGTGGATGTCGTAAATCGGCCACGTGCTCACCTTGATCTCAACCGTGGATGTCGTAAATCAGTCACGTGTTCGCCTTGATCTCAACCGTGGATGTCGTAAATCGGCGACCTGGTTACTTTGATCTCAACCTTGGATGTCGCAAGTCGGCCACGTGGTCACCTTGATCTCAACCTTGGATGTCGCAAGTCGGCCACGTGGTCATATTGCCCTCAACATTGAATGTCGTAAATCGGCCACGTGCTCACCTTGATCTCAACCTTGGATGTCGTAAATCGCCATTTGGTCACCTTGATCTTAACCTTATATGTCGCAAATCGGCCACATGGTCATGTTGCTCTCAACCTTGAATGTCGTAAAGCGGCCACGGCCGTGATGACCTTGACCTTCTGACCCGCATTTCAAAACTGTCCCCATTCTCACCTTGACCTGAATGTCATAAACATACTTCCGGACTCCTTATGTCGGCTGTCTGCCCGCTGTAAAAGAGCAGTCTGGGATGTCCGGTGTAACGTGCTTTCATTAAGCCATCGAGTGCAGCAGAGTGTAGGCGCATTTCTTTGGTAACCCGAGTAGACCCCCTAGGTAATCCGACATTATGCATCGGTATGCCTCCCGACACTTCGGTCACCCGGGTCGGGTGCACACACTTCCATTCAGTAAGCCGATGTGCCTCGTCCAAAACAGCACGGGATATGTAGGAGAAGATGGCGGCCGATTGAACAGTGACTGTCCAGGCTGGTACCATCGCCCCCAAAGTGAACCGGACATGACCGGTGTGTACATTTTATTGACATTCGGCGTAGCCATACCGGTAGGTCTGTAAGTGGACCGAACGGCCTACCGGTCTTGGCCCGAATAAATGCGCCCTGTGTTCATCGCAAGTGTTTCCGTGTCCGTTCGATGTGCTTGGAAACGCTATGCCCACTTTTGCCATAAACGTTACTCAGTATAGTATTGGCTGTTATACATCCTTGCTTTCGCCATTTGGAAAGGTTTGTTTCCAGCCATCGCGCCGACCTGTCGTGGGTTAAAGCGCCCCTCTGTGCAAGTGAATCCTCATCGTTGATAGGCATACATATATCGTAGTCTTCAGAAACTTCCGCGAGGGCGAATCCAGCTTGTTTTGGACAAGGGATGCGGGGAGAGGAAACAGGGCCAAGAAAGGGGGTTAGGGGTGAATTATCATCTAAAGGTCGGGGGTATGGCGCTGTTAAACCGGACGATGCATGAACAGGAACACTCTTGTATGGAAATTTGTATCAAATAAATATTCAAGCAATATAATATTAACGTAGTTGTATTTAGCATTCTTTATCTATGATACATAACAGAAGAAAATGACAAGAAAAGAAAAAGTCACTAGAATTGTGTACACTCATGCAAGCACACTCACATTCGACTTTTTGTTTGTACATTTGCACCAATTAACGTTGCATAAATAATTCTATCATCGTTTTGCATGTTCTCTTGAAAATCTGAACCTGGCTTTAAGGCGCCATTTCGTTAGCCTCTTAGATATTAATGCGCCAGTATACCTCGTCTAATTAAGCGTGTACCCTTACCTGGTGAGGAGCCTACCTAGTTCAGTTGGTAAGCGGGTAGAACTGGTCGGTGGTTCGCACCCCGGTACCTGCATCCAGGGGATGTTTCACCCAATGCCATTTCGTCGTCCCGGGAGGTTTCGTGGTCCAGTTCAGCTTCTGTATGCACAAAAGTGGCCCATACACAAACGTTTAATTTACTAACCTGTATGAGACTCGCATATTAGACCTCGAGGGCAGAAATATTGTCATTAGAAACACAGACGTTTCTCAAATTTATATGTAAGTAAAGTTGCATATGTAACAGGGTTCGCGCCGTGACAACTGTAAGCGATATCTTTGTTGCTCTATAAACCCCGGAACAAATCTTGTGTTGAAATTTCTTTTCGTCCCAAGGTACTGATTTATTAAACTCAGATTATGTTGCAAACAAAAACTGATGGGTTGAATTTGATTATTTGTGCGAGAAATGGTGATGTGTTGAATTTTATTCTTTGTGCGAGAAATGCTGACGTGTTGAATTTGATTCTTTGGGCGAGAAATGCTGATGTGTTGAAATCTTATGATCTTTGTCAATTCAGAATCATGTCTCCCCCAGAAGTGCTGATATGTTGAAATCTGATGACCGTTGTCTCCCCCAGGCTCCCGTCTCCCCCGGGCCCCGTCTCCCCCGGGCCCCGTCTCCCCAGAAGTGCTGATATGTGGAAATCTGATGAACGTTGTCTTCCCCAGGCTCCGGTCTCCCCCGGGCCCCGTCTCCCCAGATGTGCTGATATGTTGAAATCTGATGTCATTTGTCTCCTCCCAGGCTCCTGTCGCCCCGCGAACGGCGGACGCGCTGAAGCTGGAGTCGGTGATGGCGGACCTTGCTGAGACTGGCACGGCGGGCAAGCCGCCCCCCACCCCATCCACCGCCACCGCCACAGCCACGCGGCTCCGAGCCGACTCCTCATCTTCCGCGTCCAACATGGGAGAGGATTCGGCCTCTGGGGGGACGGGCTCGTTATCCCCATCCGCCGGCATGCCCTTCGCCCCTCCCCCTCCCCCGCCGCCCCCACCGCCGCCGGAGCCCCCGTTCCGCTGCGAGCAGTGCGACCGGTCGTACAATACCTACACGGAGTACCGGTGGCACGTCAACTGGCACCGCTGGATCTACTCGTTCGTCTGCAAGGAGTGCGGCGCGGGCTACAACGACGAGGAGGCCCTGCAGCGCCACCAAGCGGAACGCCACTCGCCCGACGAGCGGTACGTGTGCACGACGTGCCGCGTGCCGTTCCTGGACAAACACAGCCTTCTGCACCACGTGTGGAAGAAGCACGGGCCCCAGGCCTACCTCCAGCTGCTGGTCGTCACTGCCAAGAAAGACGCCGCCTGACGCCGCCCCACGACGCCGCCGCCGCCGCCGCCGCCGCTACCCGACGCCGCCCAAGTGACCTGGTCGCGTCGGAGTCGCCGGCATTCGTCGGCCCCCGGCCCGAGTCGGGGGAAGTGGCCGGGCTACGGTGACGTCAACGACTCTGTGTAACCTTGACAACCTCAACGCTCCTTTTATGGTGGCGCGTGCGCGTGCGCATCGGATTTTATCGCTTTATTCTCAACGGACGTGGCCGGCTGCAGTGCTGGTCACGTGACGCTCCCTGCCCAGCTGTTTTATTTCACGCGTACATCCTGTCCCAGCAGCCTCTGTCCAAACAGCCTCTGTCCCATCAGCCTCTACCCGATCAGCCTCTATTCCATCAGCCTCTGTTCCATCAGCCTGTGTCCCACCAGCCTCTGTCTCATCAGCCTCTATCCCATCAGCCTCTGCCCATCAGCCTCTGTCCCATCAGTCTCTATCCTATCAGCCTCTGTCCCATCCGCCTGTCTCCCATCAGCCTCTACCCCATCAGCCTCAATCCCATCAGCCTGTGTCCCATCAGCCTCTACCCCATCAGCCTCAATCCCATCAGCCTGTGTCCCATTAGCCTGTCCCATCAACCTCTGTCCCACCAGTCTCTATCCCATCAGCCTCTGTCCCATCAGCCTCTGTCCCAACAGCCTCTGTCCCATCAGTCTCTATCCCATCAGCCTGTCCCATCAGTCTCTGTCTCATCAGCCTGTCCCATCAGCCTTTATCCCATCAGCCTGTCCCATCAGCCTCTGTCCCATCAGCCTGTCCCATCAGCCTCTGTCCCATCAGCCTCTATCCCATCAGGATCTATCTCATCAGCCTCTACCCCATCAGCCTCAATCCCATCAGCCTGTGTCCCATCAGCCTCTGTCCCCTCAGCCTCTGTCCCCTCAGCCTCTATCCCATCAGCCTGTCCCATCAGCCTCTGTCCCATCAGCCTCTATCCCATCAGGATCTATCTCATCAGCCTCTGTCCCATCAGCCTCTATCCCATCAGGATCTATCTCATCAGCCTCTGTCCCATCAGCTTCTATCCCATCAGCCTGTCCCATCAGCCTCTGTCCCATCAGCCTCTGTCCCATCAGCCTCTATCCTATCAGGATCTATCTCACCAGTTTCTATCCCATCAGCCCCTGTCCCATCAGCCTCTGTCCCATCAGCCTCTATCCCATCAGGATCTATCTCATCAGCCTCTATCTCATCAGCTTCTATCCCATCAGCCTGTCCCATCAGCCTCTGTCCCATCAGCCTCTGTCCCATCAGCCTCTATCCTATCAGGATCTATCTCACCAGTTTCTATCCCATCAGCCCCTGTCCCATCAGCCTCTGTCCCATCAGCCTCTATCCCATCAGCCTCTGTCCCATCAGCTTCTATCCCATCAGCCCCTGATCAATCCATCTGTCACGTATCAGTAACGGCAATGTCACGTATCAGTAACGGCAATGCCACGTATCGGTGAATATCACTGTTGCATCTGTTGCAACTAGTTTTGTCCAAACTCAGCGGTAAATTTAGTTGTGATGTGAAACGTGTTATGGGAGTTGGGGTGGGTAGGACTTGTCACGCGCGCAGTTGGGCCGGGGGCGAATGGAAGCAAAGGGTTGACATGTTGTGTAGGACTACGTAACGTCTCAAGATTAAACGGGTGAAAGTTACGGGTTCAGGCATTTGGGGTTATGGTTAGGTTCATAATCTGAATGATTGTTTATAAACCATAACCATCATTGTTTTAAATTTTATATTAACATATTTGTTATTTTCAAATGTTGCAAGTTGTAGGTTTAGATCAACGTTTCATTATAGGAATGTGGAATGACCTGTTTCGATGCATTGTTGGTGTTTGCTTAGGTCAAACGGACGAATCCCTGGCGTTCTTGTCAGCTGTTTATATGGTTGGTTTTGTTATTACAGCAGCTGATCCTTTCTGAGTTCGACGCTCCCACCCCTTCCCACACCCTCCGCACCCCACCCCACACCCTCCGCACTCCACCCCACACCCTCCGCCCCCCATCCGACACCCTCCGCCCCACATCCCACACCCTCGCACCGCACCCCACCCCACCCCACCCCACCCCACCCCGCACCCTCGGAGCTCCCACCCCATGGCGCCCCGCCTCACACCCTGCGCACCCAACCCACACCCTCAGCACTCCACCCAACACCCTCCGCACTCCACCCCACACCCTCAGCACTCCACCCCACACCCTCAGTACTCCACCCCACACCCTCCGCACTCCACCCCACACCCTCCGCCCCCCATCCGACACCCTCCGCCCCACATCCCACACCCTCGCACCGCACCCAACCCCCCACTCTCGGAGCTCCCACCCCATGGGGCCCCACCTCACACCCTTCCGCACGTCACTTCACACCATCCGCACTCCCACCCCACGGCGCCTCACTCGGCCCCAGCCCTCTCTACACCCCACGCCTCCTCACCCCAACCAGGATAGGCCACTATCCTACTGTAAATGTTAAATGAAATCTAAGGATCCTAATTTGTTATAGTTAGTGTATTCTAAGACAAACAAACCTTAACATGAAAGGCAGTCAAGCTTTACCTTCATCGTGGGTAACATTTTCTTTTTTAATTATAGGCCACGGTTATCATATCGTACCTCTACTGTCGGTCTGTACACATGGTACCTCTACTGTTAGGGTCGGTCTGTACACATGGTACCTCTACTGTCGGTCTGTACACATGGTACCTCTACTGTTAGGGTCGGTCTGTACACATGGTCCCTCTACTGTTAGGGTCGGTCTGTACACATGGTACCTCTACTGTCGGTCTGTACACATGGCCCCTCTACTGTTAGGGTCGGTCTGTACACATGGTACCTCTACTGTTAGGGTCGGTCTGTACACATGGTACCTCTACTGTTAGGGTCGGTCTGTACACATGGTCCCTCTACTGTTAGGGCCGGTCTGTACACATGGTCCCTCTACTGTTAGGGTCGGTCTGTACACATGGTCCCTCTACTGTTAGGGTCGGTCTGTACACATGGTCCCTCTACTATTAGGGTCGGTCTGTACACATGGTCCCTCTACTGTTAGGGTCGGTCTGTACACATGGTCCCTCTACTGTTAGGGTCGGTCTGTACATATGGTACCTCTACTGTTAGGGTCTGTCTGTACACATGGTCCCTCTACTGTTAGGGTCGGTCTGTACACATGGTCCCTCTACTGTTAGGGTCGGTCTGTACATATGGTACCTCTACTGTTAGGGTCTGTCTGTACACATGGTCCCTCTACTGTTAGGGTCGGTCTGTACACATGGTACCTCTACTATCGGTCTGTACACATGGTCCCTCTACTGTTAGGGTCGGTCTGTACACATGGTACCTCTACTATCGGTCTGTACACATGGCCCCTCTACTGTTAGGGTCGGTCTGTACACATGGTACCTCTACTGTTAGGGTCGGTCTGTACACATGGTACCTCTACTGTTAGGGTCGGTCTGTACACATGGTCCCTCTACTGTTAGGGTCGGTCTGTACACATGGTCCCTCTACTGTTAGGGCCGGTCTGTACACATGGTCCCTCTACTGTTAGGGTCGGTCTGTACACATGGTCCCTCCACTGTTAGGGTCGGTCTGTACACATGGTCCCTCTACTGTCCGTCTGTACACATGGTCCCTCTACTGTTAGGGTCGGTCTGTACACATGGTCCCTCTACTGTTAGGGTCGGTCTGTACACATGGTCCCTCTACTGTTAGGGTCGGTCTGTACACATGGTCTCTCTACTGTTCGGGTCGGTCTGTACACATGGTCCCTCTACTGTCGGTCTGTACACATGTTACCTCTACTGTCGGTCTGTACACATGGTACCTCTACTGTCGGTCTGTACACCTGGCCCCTCTACTGTTAGGGTCGGTCTGTACACATGGTCCCTCTACTGTTAGGGTCGGTCTGTACACATGGTACCTCTACTGTCGGTCTGTACACATGGTACCTCTACTGTCGGTCTGTACACATGGCCCCTCTTATGTTACAGTCGGTCTGTACAAAGGTCCAAAGGTCGTACAAAAGTTGGGCGCACCCGCCTGAAAACTAACAATATTCTTTGCACGAGCAAGGAAGAACGACCTTATGCGTGTAGTGTGTGGAGGGGGGGGGATAAGTATGTTGGGTGGGTGCTTTCGGTTTCGTGCAGCTGCTTCGTCGCTGACATGGCAGCGCCAGTTTAGATTCATGTACGTACGCTGTGTATAGGGCTATTCTCAGGCTCACAACTGAAATATGTACTGTTAAAATAGTTGTTTTGGTATTTTGTTCCTGAAGCCCGATTGAGTTGAGTGGCTCTACGGTGATGGAGAACCAACATCTTGGTTAACACAGCTAACTCTAAATCTAATCACTGGTAACTAGGCCTAATCATTAGCATGCGACTGCTCTTGGTATCGCGAGACTTCATGTTGACACCGCTCGTGATATCGCGAGATTTTATGCTGACACCGCTCGTGGTATCGAGAGACTTCATATAGACACCGCTCGTGATATCGCGAGACTTCTTGTTGACACGGCTCGTGGTATCGCGAGATTTAACGGTGACACCGCTCGTGATATCGCGAGACTTCACGTTGAAGCTTTACCAATCATACACTTGTGTATAAAGTTTCTGATGGGTCATCTCGAAGACTTGACTCTTGAAGAGTCGTGACACGGAAAGAAGTCAGTTATGTTTTGTTTTGTTTATGTTTATGGTTGATCGCAAGAAACACATACGCAGTAAGCTGTGTCGGAAAACTGTACATAAGTGTACATAGTATACAAAGAAAGGATACCTTACAATCATCATTGTATTCGGTCTCTAGAATATTCTTATTCGGTGGCATTTTGCTGTCTTGTTATGTATGCTTCATGTGTTTGAGGACTTTGCAAGTCAGACTGTTGAGGTGACCTTGAATAAAGCCACGTGTTTACCAGCGCGGTGTGTTGTGGGCCTTCCCCGTGTTGTCTGGTACGTCCGGTAGGGGGCGGTGGCGGCGTCCCCCGCTCGCTCTAGCTTGCATTCACCACTGTAGGATACACTTAAAATAAACACGAGTGTCCACATGCAGAACCCTGCAAAAACCTTTTTCTTTCAGCAATTCCCCATCTGCATTATGATATTCAAAATCTTTTGAAAAAACGTCAATGTCTGACTGTGTGAATGTTTTCTGTGGACCAATTAGGTATGTTGTCATGTTAAAAATAAGTATAATATTTGGCCGAACAAAGTGGCTTAACAACATGTCCGATTATTTATTACCTAAGACTTACAACAATAATCTAAATACATAACTTTCATTAAAAACATTTTACTCAAGTAAACAAATGTTGTAAGAGAACTTGACGAGATAAGTAGACAATTTTGAAACCGTTTTCCCGGCGAAAATGAGAAACGTCAACTTGGCAAACTCATTTGATGAATTAAGAAAGCCAACCCGAAACACTTGATTAAGAATACCACCGCCACGTATCTGTGAACCGGCCCTTGCGTAAGTTACGAATGTCCAGTGGAAGTTACGACTATAAATACAGGGTCTAGCTGCCCTAACTTGGTTAAACAGTTCGATTAACCCTCCAATTATGGGACATTTGTCGAGAGACGTACCCCGAGTCTTGAATGGGTACCATTATGCATTGACAAAAAACGGCTAGCATTTGATTTTTTTTTATTCTCAGAGTATTAAGATCGGTAAATTAGTCTGATTAACACAGCAAAGAAAACTTCCCTTGTCTTGAATATATACTACTCACAATTTGCTAAGGATCACCTCTATGCAGAGTCTGAGTGTATAACAGGTGACTGTAATTCTAGTATAAGACAAAGCCGTTTGCCTTTACCATGCATGGAGTTACAGATTGGGGAAGGTTTATCTGTATTATAGTAGAATTACACAGTCACCTGTTATACACTCAGATATCTCTGCATATAGGTGATCCTTCGCAAATTGTGCGTAGTATATATGAAAAAAACAAAAACATATTTTATCTCTTGCTCCAATCGGAGTACCCAGTTTGTTTTCCTGCATGAACCAAACAATGTGTTGGCCCAAGGACATTACACGTTCCTTCCACGAATGAAACTCGCTTCCCCCGCCCTAACAAAATTGATTCTTTTGAATCAATTTTGAGATCTGAATAACATTACGTACCAGTCTATGTGGCTGTTGGGTGCTTATTTGGTTGGTTATATGTGGAACATTTATGTAGGAATACCAGCTTATTATTCGACCTTTATATCATTTCATATACATAGGGCGACAAAACATTCTATGGTGGTGCAGGATTGGCCCTCTGTCATGCCCAGGTCGGTGCCGGATTGGCCCTCTGTCATGCCCAGGTCGGTGTCGGATTGGCCCTCTTTCATGCCCAGGTCGGTGCCGGATTGGCCCTATGTCATGCTCAGTTCGGTGCCGGATTGGCCCTCCGTCATGCCCAGGTCGGTGCCGGATTGGTCCTATGTCATGCCCAGGTCGGTGCCGGATTGGCCCTATGTCATGCCCAGGTCGGTGCCGGATTGGCCCTCCGTCATGCCCAGGTCGGTGCCGGATTGGCCCTCTATCATGCCCAGGTCGGTGCCGGATTGGCCCTCTTTCATGCCCAGGTCGGTGCCGGATTGGTCCTATGTCATGCCCAGGTCGGTGCCGGATTGGCCCTATGTCATGCCCAGGTCGGTGCCGGATTGGCCCTCCGTCATGCCCAGGTCGGTGCCGGATTGGCCCTCTATCATGCCCAGGTCGGTGCCGGATTGGTCCTCTGTCATGCCCAGGTCGGCGCAGGATTGGCCCTGTGTCATGCCCAGGTCGGTGTCGGATTGGCCCTCTTTCATGCCCAGGTCGGTGCCGGATTGGCCCTCCGTCATGCCCAGGTCGGTGCCGGATTGGTCCTATGTCATGCCCAGGTTGGTGCCGGATTGGCCCTGTGTCATGCCCAGGTCGGTGCCGGATTGGCCCTCCGTCATGCCCAGGTCGGTGCCGGATTGGCCCTCCGTCATGCCCAGGTCGGTGCCGGATTGGCCCTCTATCATGCCCAGGTCGGTGCCGGATTGGTCCTATGTCATGCCCAGGTCGGTGCCGGATTGGCCCTATGTCATGCCCAGGTCGGTGCCGGATTGGCCCTATGTCATGCCCAGGTCGGTGCCGGATTGGCCCTATGTCATGCTCAGTTCGGTGCCGGATTGGCCCTCCGTCATGCCCAGGTCGGTGCCGGATTGGCCCTATGTCATGCCCAGGTCGGTGCCGGATTGGCCCTCTATCATGCCCAGGTCGGTGCCGGATTGGTCCTATGTCATGCCCAGGTCGGTGCAGGATTGGCCCTCCGTCATGCCCAGGTCGGTGCCGGATTGGTCCTCTGTCATGCCCAGGTCGGTGCAGGATTGGCCCTCTGTCATGCCCAGGTCGGTGCCGGATTGGCCCTCTGCCATACCCTGGTCGGTGCCGGATTGGCCCTATGTCATGCCCAGGTCGGTGCCGGATTGGTCCTATGTCATGCCCAGGTCGGTGCCGGATTGGCCCTATGTCATGCTCAGTTCGGTGCCGGATTGGCCCTCCGTCATGCCCAGGTCGGTGCCGGATTGGCCCTCTATCATGCCCAGGTCGGTGCCGGATTGGCCCTCTGCCATACCCTGGTCGGTGCCGGATTGGCCCTATGTCATGCCCAGGTCGGTGCAGGATTGGCCCTATGTCATGCCCAGGTCAGTGCGGGATTGGCCCTGTGTCATGCCCAGGTCGGTGCCGGATTGGCCCTATGTCATGCCCAGGTCGGTGCCGGATTGGCCCTATGTCATGCTCAGTTCGGTGCCGGATTGGCCCTCCGTCATGCCCAGGTCGGTGCCGGATTGGCCCTATGTCATGCCCAGGTCGGTGCCGGATTGGCCCTCTATCATGCCCAGGTCGGTGCCGGATTGGTCCTATGTCATGCCCAGGTCGGTGCAGGATTGGCCCTCCGTCATGCCCAGGTCGGTGCCGGATTGGTCCTCTGTCATGCCCAGGTCGGTGCAGGATTGGCCCTCTGTCATGCCCAGGTCGGTGCCGGATTGGCCCTCTGCCATACCCTGGTCGGTGCCGGATTGGCCCTATGTCATGCCCAGGTCGGTGCCGGATTGGTCCTATGTCATGCCCAGGTCGGTGCCGGATTGGCCCTATGTCATGCTCAGTTCGGTGCCGGATTGGCCCTCCGTCATGCCCAGGTCGGTGCCGGATTGGCCCTCTATCATGCCCAGGTCGGTGCCGGATTGGCCCTCTGCCATACCCTGGTCGGTGCCGGATTGGCCCTATGTCATGCCCAGGTCGGTGCAGGATTGGCCCTATGTCATGCCCAGGTCAGTGCGGGATTGGCCCTGTGTCATGCCCAGGTCGGTGTCGGATTGGCCCTCTTTCATGCCCAGGTCTGTGCCGGATTGGTCCTATGTCATGCCCAGGTCGGTGCCGGATTGGTCCTATGTCATGCTCAGGTCGGTGCCGGATTGGCCCTATGTCATGCCCAGGTCGCTGCCGGATTGGCCCTCTGTCATGCCCAGGTCGGTGCAGGATTGGCCCTATGTCATGCCCAGGTCGGTGCAGGATTGGCCCTGTGTCATGCCCAGGTCGGTGTCGGATTGGCCCTCTTTCATGCCCAGGTCGGTGCCGGATTGGTCCTATGTCATGCCCAGGTCGGTGCCGGATTGGTCCTATGTCATGCTCAGGTCGGTGCCGGATTGGCCCTATGTCATGCTCAGGTCGGTGCCGGATTGGCCCTATGTCATGCCCAGGTCGCTGCCGGATTGGCCCTCTGTCATGCCCAGGTCGGTGCCGGATTGGCCCTATGTCATGCCCAGGTCGGTGCCGGATTGGCCCTATGTCATGCCCAGGTCGGTGCAGGATCGATTGACCCTCTATAAAAGGACTCCAGGGCCCAGGTTGGTAGAAGCTTGACCTTCCCCCGCGCCCAGGTCTGGGTTGGACCTACCCCCACCCGCCCCCTGACCCTCCCGCGAGCCCAAGTTCCCCAGGTCGTGGCGGGCCTGACCCTCCCCCGCCCGCGCCCCAAGGTCGGGGTGGGCCTCACCCAGACCCTGACCCTGACTCCCTTCCGCGTCCTCCCCCTCCTCCCCCTGGATGTGAGACAGCTCGAAGGCGAGTCTCGGGTCGTGGCTCTGCCTCATGTGACGCACCAGGTGGTGCTTGTAGGCGTAACGCTTGTCGCAGCTGGGGCAGGGGAAGTCCCTCTGCTGGGTGTGGCGCGCCATGTGCCCCCGCATGTCGTCCACGTTGTAGAAGCCCTTGCCGCAGATGGAGCAGAAGTGCCGGTATATTCCGCGGTGGACGTTCTCGTGCGTCACCAAGGCGCCGCGCGTCTTCAGCGACTTGCCGCACACCGAGCACGCGAACGTTATACCGGAAGCGGAAGCGGCGTTCCAAGCGCCCGACTGCGCAGGCGCCGATTGTGAGAGCGCGGCCTCGGCTATCCGCTGAACGAGCGCCTGAAACACAGGGACAGAAATAACAAGTGTTAAAAAACAGTATGATTAATTCATGGGGCAGTCTGTAGATTGACGACCGGAAGTAAGAATGCATTATAAACTTGGGACTACGATGGAAAAGCTTGTCAGTGTATTGACTACAACGTGAAATGTCTCTATGTCGATGAAGTGTAAATCGAAGCGGGTCAGGGGCGGGTGTTAAAGAGTCGTCTTTAAATAATTGTCTAGACATCTTGACATTACGTTTACTCTTATAGACGATCTAACGTAATGATTCATATCAGTGACGTTTTCGCAAATGCCTACGATTCTGCATTGTCGAAGATACCACCCGAACACTCGAAGTAAAGTATATCGAGGATTGCTACGCCAATAAGCCTGCCGACTTAGAATATGGGAAACAGTGCACAGCGTGTATGTAACAGACGGCAAAGTGAGGAAATGTGTAAACGGTGAACCGCCAACTTGAGGAACAACGATATGATAGATCATGCTAAAGAAACTAGAGGAAATAACTGACCAGTCCATAATTGGTAAACGTGGGTGTTACATATGCCACGTTTATGAGCCAAAGGCCGGGGAGCCATCTGCGATAATGGGCTGAGTGATACGTGCAGCATGACTCGGAGGCGGATCGACTATATTTTACGATTGTGCCAGACTACAATCGAATGTAACACACAACTATGTGACAGGTGGCAGAATGGGGGATGCTCTCTTTCTTGCGTGTCTTCTTCCAGCCGATTTCCTCGCGTACAGCGCCTTGAGTAACTCTATCAGGACTTTAACACCATGACTTAGAAGTGCGGGTGAGGGGTGGGGGACGTACGTGTCACCCTTCGGCCATCCCCTGCCCCCCCCGCCCCCCCGCCCACCCACGCGGTCAGCCTTCGAGCTGCCTACTTTGCAACGCCCAGATCAACATCCTCAACCATTGGCCTCGTCCAGTATAAGTCTGTACCTCAGTAACATTACCTTGACATTGTGCATGCGGTGTTTCTGGCCACGTTTGTGCACATAAAGGATAAACAGTGGGTTAAGGAACTTCGTGAAACAATGAAATGGAGTCCAATGGAGCATTATGCGGTATCAGGGCGCGAACCCACGACCAGTTGGTATACAGCTCAGTCCGCCCACCAGATGAGCTAAGGAATGGAATGTTGGTGTTTTAGGCCACTTTTGTGCACATACAGGCTAAATTGGGCCAAGGAACCTCCCGAGACGATGAAGGATGAAGGAATGAAACATGCCCCAGATTAGGTGCCCGAGCCCGGATTCGAACCCAGGACCTATTGATCTGCGGTCTAGTGCGCTAACCACTACACCAGGGAGGCCCCCCTGATGAGCTAAGGAGGTTCACCCATGGGTGCAGGGACACAGCTACCTAGGGTACCGAGCAGGAGGGTATTAGTCAGAGACCCGCCTGCTCGCCGAATGGACGGCCAGTTTCAATTTTGGCGGGCAGATATTCAGTTTGGCAGGCACTTAGGTGCTGTTTTCCCGCCCCAAAAAGGCCTTTTGGTCAGGAGGTTTAAAAGAAAATCACAATTTTATATGAACACTTTTTTTTTACCAGCCCCCCCCAAAAAGTATAATACCCTGGTACCAAGGCTCTCTGTGGCCCCTATGTGTATGTGCGCCAAGTCAAGACCAATAGAGCGATGCCCATCCCCCACTCACACACACGTTTCAGTCAAAACCATTACCAGCTCGCAACGGGCGACAGAGAAAAAGAGAAAAACGTTGTTAGGCTATCGGGATCCAAAGGCTGCATCAGTACAACAGCGACACACAATAGGTGACCGAATGAATATCGCAACATATGCGATAACAAAATCAACCTAGATACATTGGTCGTGAAGCTTTAATGCCCCTTCCTCAAGTCTCATTATGCAACAAATAGCCCCCTTGTAATAGCCCCCACCCCATGCACCCCCCCCCACCCATGCAGCCCCAGACCACCCCACCACACCCCACCCCCACCCTCAATGAACCCCCCCCCTCCCTACCCAATCCCTATTTCCCCACCTATTTCATATCCCAACTGTTGTATCCGGTCCCGGAGTCTCATGCCCGGTGCCATGCTTCGCCGTCACGTGTCGATCCAAGTCTTGCTTGTAAACGTAAGCCTTGTGACACAGGTCGCATGGGAAGTTCTTCACGTTGGTATGGCTGGACATGTGGCCTTTCAGCTGCCAGGAATCCATGAAACCTTTCCCACAGTCCGGGCAGTAGTGGCTGTACTGCCCCTTGTGTAGGCGCACGTGTTTGTCGAAGGACCCGGGTGTCTTGAGAAGCTTCTGGCAGTAGGGACAGCAGAATGAGTTGGCCGCGCCATCCACGCTACTCCAATCTGGCACCAGGGCGCGCTGCGGAGTCGTCTCTTCATTGAAGTGGAAAGTGATATTTGTTGAAGCCTGGAAGACAAAAGGGCTAGATTTCCATGGGAGATTCATTTCACAAGTTACCTTCACAAAAATATTTCTAAAAAAACTGTGATTGAAACGGGTGTGTTTTGCGGCAAGTCCAAGATATCTCAATCTCCCCAATAGTAGTTATGTCACGTTATGTCATGAGAAAAATGCGACCCGCAAAAGCGAAATATAAGAAAGATGACAAGGTGAACCTATGTTGTATCTGGTGACGTTTAATTACAAAGTGTGTCCCTGATCTTTTTTTAAATTAAATATTGGAACACATATGGAATTTGACATAAAATGTCGATAATTTATGTTATGCAGAAACAAGTTTCAATCTTTATTAGTTTAAAATAAGCATCCGCCAATGCTATTTCAATGGGCGCATACATATAGCCAAATCTTAGTTTTCTGGAGGCATATGCGCGCTCCATGTACGCCAGCTTACATTTACATGGCCTATAGCAACTTGGATGGAGCTGTCACGCAAGGCAGACAATTCACTGACCAGGCATGGTTGTGACATGCGTTTTTATGATATATCGTGCGACACATGGCGGCCGAGAGTGTAAGACACTGACAGGTGTGCGGGCGTATGTTCATTCTGCGTAGCGGCCCTATCATCAGACGTTGAAGCGCCGTTTCTCATAGCTATTTCACACAAATGCTTTCAATCCTGCCAGACCAAACTCCGTCATGTTGTTACAGACCCGCACTTGGAGTCATCACTCTGTCCCCCCTGACTGAGTGATTCATCACCAGGGATACGGACACCTGCAGGCGGGTACCGTTCACCGATGTTGGAACCATCTATCCGGAGCCAGATTCACGGAACGCCGTACAGACATCCACAACGGGAAGCTAAGTGGCACTCCATGGAGTTATGGAACACCCCCCCACCCCCCTCCCTGGCTCATGGAAATCCCGCATCCCAACTCCAACATACACAGCGGAGTCCAGAGATTGGCCTACATCCAGTGGCCTATTTCACGTACCTACTTTAGCCGGCTACGGGGCTTAGTCGGCTAAAATCGCACATCATTTACACGGTAACTTTAGCCGACTAAGACCTTTTTTTTTTTATAAGTCCCGTAGTTGGCTAAACCGCATTCGAGGCCCACCTTATACTGCGTTCGAGGCCCACCTTACCTCAGCGTATGGGACGCAAGAGCCGTCCAGGTCGAGGTAATAACTGATAACATGTGGGATATGATGAGATTATATTGATTATAAAAAAACTAAAAAGGTCCACAAATTACACTTTTATTAAATTGAAGATAAAATGACGCGGAGAACACACCATAGACACCGTCTCTCGTGCGGGTCAGCCGGGTCTCACACAACTAAGTCGCATTCTTGAGGTTAGAAAAAGTCTCAGACAACCAAGTCTCAGTCTTGAGGTTAGAAAATAACAAATGAAGATCATCTCGAGTCAATCGGGAGGATCAAGCTTAGATCGGACAATGTGCCGGGGAGACGCGGTGGTGTCTGTATCCTGCACGTGTAGACAATAAATAGCTTGAGGCACAAACCCCCCCCCCCCTAATTCGGCCTCAGGAAAGTCTTGCCTGGTAGCTAAAGAACATTCGCCAAAGCCGAGCGCGCTAACCACCAGACCATTAATTTTGGGGGTAGCCCCGCGTGCATGGTGTCAGCTAACCACCAGACCCTTCACTCGGGTGTTGGCCCCGTGTGTATGGTGTCAGCTAACCACCAGACCATTCACTCGGGTGGTGGCCCCGCGTGCACGGTGCCAGCTAACCACCAGACCATTCACTCGGGTGGTGGCCCCGTGTGTATGGTGCCAGCTAACCACCAGACCATTCACTCGGGTGGTGGCCCCGTGTGCATGGTGTCAGCTAACCACTAGACCATTCACTCGGGTGGTGGCCCCGTGTGTATGGTGTCAGCTAACCACCAGACCATTCACTCGGGGGGATGGCCCCGTGTGTATGGTTTCAGCTAACCACTAGACCATTCACTCGGGTGATGGCCCCGTGTGTATGGTGCCAGCTAACCACCAGACCATTCACTCGGGGGATGGCCCCGTGTGTATGGTGCCAGCTAACCACCAGACCATTCACTCGGGTGGTGGCCCCGTGTGTATGGTGCCAGCTAACCACCAGACCATTCACTCGGAGGGATGGCCCCGTGTGTATGGTGTCAGCTAACCACCAGACCATTCACTCGGGTGTTGGCCCCGCGTGCACGGTGCCAGCTAACCACCAGACCATTCACTCGGGGGATGGCCCCGTGTGTATGGTGTCAGCTAACCACCAGACCATTCACTCGGGTGATGGCCCCGTGTGTATGGTGCCAGCTAACCACCAGACCATTCACTCGGGGGATGGCCCCGTGTGTATGGTGTCAGCTAACCACCAGACCATTCACTCGGGTGATGGCCCCGCGTGCACGGTGTCAGCTAACCACCAGACCATTCACTCGGGTGATGGCCCCGTGTGTATGGTGCCAGCTAACCATCAGACCATTCACTCGGGTGATGGCCCCGCGTGCACGGTGTCAGCTAACCACCAGACCCTTCACTCGGGTGATGGCCCCGCGTGCATGGTGTCAGCTAACCACCAGACCATTCACTCGGGTGATGGCCCCGCGTGCATGGTGCCAGCTAACCACCAGACCCTTCACTCGGGTGATGGCCCCGTGTGTATGGTGCCAGCTAACCACCAGACCATTCACTCGGGGGATGGCCCCGTGTGTATGGTGCCAGCTAACCACCAGACCATTCACTCGGGTGGTGGCCCCGTGTGTATGGTGCCAGCTAACCACCAGACCATTCACTCGGGGGATGGCCCCGTGTGTATGGTGTCAGCTAACCACAAAACCATTCACTCGGGGGATGGCCCCGTGTGTATGGTGCCAGCTAACCACCAAACCATTCACTCGGGGGATGGCCCCGTGTGTATGGTGCCAGCTAACCACCAGACCATTCACTCGGGTGGTGGCCCCGTGTGTATGGTGTCAGCTAACCACCAGACCATTCACTCGGGTGATGGCCCCGCGTGCACGGTGTCAGCTAACCACCAGACCATTCACTCGGGTGATGGCCCCGTGTGTATGGTGCCAGCTAACCATCAGACCATTCACTCGGGTGATGGCCCCGCGTGCACGGTGTCAGCTAACCACCAGACCCTTCACTCGGGTGATGGCCCCGCGTGCATGGTGTCAGCTAACCACCAGACCATTCACTCGGGTGATGGCCCCGTGTGCACGGTGCCAGCTAACCACCAGACCCTTCACTCGGGTGATGGCCCCGCGTGCATGGTGTCAGCTAACCACCAGACCATTCACTCGGGTGATGGCCCCGCGTGCATGGTGCCAGCTAACCACCAGACCCTTCACTCGGGCGATGGCCCCGTGTGTATGGTGCCAGCTAACCACCAGACCCTTCACTCGGGTGATGGCCTCGCGTGCATGGTGCCAGCTAACCACCAGACCCTTCACTCGGGTGATAGCCCCGCGTGCATGGTGTCAGCTAACCACCAGACCATTCACTCGGGTGATGGCCCCGCGTGCACGGTGTCAGCTAACCACCAGACCATTCACTCGGGTGGTGGCCCCGTGTGCATGGTGCCAGCTAACCACCAGACCATTCACTCGGGTGATGGCCCCGTGTGCACGGTGCCAGCTAACCACCAGACCCTTCACTCGGGTGATGGCCCCGCGTGCATGGTGTCAGCTAACCACCAGACCATTCACTCGGGTGATGGCCCCGCGTGCATGGTGCCAGCTAACCACCAGACCCTTCACTCGGGCGATGGCCCCGTGTGTATGGTGCCAGCTAACCACCAGACCCTTCACTCGGGTGATGGCCTCGCGTGCATGGTGCCAGCTAACCACCAGACCCTTCACTCGGGTGATAGCCCCGCGTGCATGGTGTCAGCTAACCACCAGACCATTCACTCGGGTGATGGCCCCGCGTGCACGGTGTCAGCTAACCACCAGACCATTCACTCGGGTGGTGGCCCCGTGTGCATGGTGCCAGCTAACCACCAGACCATTCACTCGGGTGATGGCCCCGTGTGTATGGTGCCAGCTAACCACCAGACCATTCACTCGGGTGATGGCCCCGTGTGTATGGTGCCAGCTAACCACCAGACCATTCACTCGGGTGGTGGCCCCGTGTGTATGGTGTCAGCTAACCACCAGACCATTCACTCGAATGATGGCCCCGTGTGTATGGTGCCAGCTAACCACCAGACCATTCCCTCGGGTGATGGCCCCGTGTGTATGGTGCCAGCTAACCACCAGACCATTCCCTCGGGTGATGGCCCCGTGTGCATGGTGTCAGCTAACCACCAGACCATTCACTCGGGTGGTGGCCCCGTGTGTATGGTGTCAGCTAACCACCAGACCATTCCCTCGGGTGATGGCCCCGTGTGTATGTTGTCAGCAATACACGACGTCCCTTCCTGCTTCCGAATAAAATGGGCACCGACTGTTACGTATCCAATGGAGGGCAATGCTTGGTGGCCAGATGCCGCACCAAGTCCTGCTTCTTCACGTACGCCTTGTCACACATAGAACAGGGGAAGTTTTTGACGTTAGTGTGGTTGGTCATATGTCCCTTTAGCTGGCAAGAGTCCATGAAGCCCTTGCCGCACTCCGGGCAATACAGACTGTACTGTCCCTTGTGTAGGCGAATGTGTCTGTCGTAGGAGCCCGCGGTTCTCAGACACTTCTGGCAGTAAGGACAGCAGAACAAGTTGCTCGCGTCCGGCCCGGCCGCCGGTGGGTCCGTTGGGTCTGCCCGCAGGTAGCACTGTGCGGTCTCATACCCCGATGTCTGTCGGTCGGTTATGTCCAATACACGTTTAGTAGCTGAGCTCTGGAAGGACAAAAAGGTCAACTTCTCAGGACGATGCACATCGCACAACTTGGCGTTACTCGTATATTAATAGAAATAAACAAATAAATAACTGTTCACTGTATCTGTCGGCGATATGGTTGGTTGGTTGGTTGGTTGGTTATTCAGGACGCTTTAACCACTTTTGGTCATATCGCGTCAATGGTAGAAGGAAGGGAGAGTGAAGCCGTGTCCCCGGGGGTAACCCTCCACTCTTTACAAAGAAAGACATGGACCTTTATCCTGCGACCACACAGACAAGGCCACAGCAGGGCTCGAACCACCGATCCACGTGCCTTTAGACTCTCAGGTGGCCAGAACACTCAACGCGAGCGCTCTAACCCACTGAGCTATCGCGCCGGCCTCTCGGCGATATGGGTGTTATCATCTCAATTGTAATTACAGTGGACGACAAGCTTCTTGGGAGACTCACACTGGCCGGAAATGAAGCGTTTGTGTGAAATAATTTCGTTGATTGTCGACCAGTGTGAAAACATCTTGGTTAGATGAAGTCAAATGGGGTTGTGGTTGTCTTCCCCAGCCATGACGATATAGGTCGCACCAGGGATAAAACGTTATTAGTGATATTAATCCATTCCATAGAGGGATTAATTGAACCGGAAGTCACTACTGGTGATGGTCACTACTGGAATCGCTCACTGGCGGGTGGGGGGGGGGGCGGGGGTCCTGTAAATCCTCATCGGTACACTTACAACCAACCGCACTATGTCCGATAAATTTGCTTGTATATTCAGGACGCGTTAACCAACTTTGATCATACCACGCCAATGGGAGAAGGAAGGGATAGTGGAGCCATGTCCCCGGGGTAACCCCCTACTCTTGGTGAAGAAGGATATGGGATCTTTACCCTGCGACAGTCGACCGGTTGAAGCGTACCCTGCCCGTGGCTGTTGGTGGGCGGCATGTTGGTGCAACGTGGGCTTTCTGCTCGTGCACATAGACCATCAGAACGTCGTATTAATAATATCTTTGGTAGCCCGGTATATAACCGAGGTAACCCTGACACGCACATCACGTAACGGTGTACCCACCGGCACTTCGCATGGGTTGGGTGCGCGCACTCGGGGAAAAGATGGCGGCTCATGGAATGTGATACTAAAAGGTTGGTTCCAGTGCCCCTACGTGAGCGGTGTGCGCATGCTATTGGGATATATGCAGATCTCTGTCGGTACGCCCGAAAGTTCCCATGTGACGTATAGGGAGTACCGGGCGGGCTACCGGTCTTGGCGCAACGAATTGCACCCAATGCGACAATTCCACTAGCGGGGGACGCCAGTATAAAGTCCGAGTGGATTGGCTGAATGATGCCGTGCGCCACGTGCGCTTGCTACCTAAGTATAGCAACGACATAAACGCAACTGCCGCGAAACAAATATAAATAGGCCTACTTAAAGTACTCTCCCGCAAGGAGGCGTTACAGTCGTCGCCATAATGATTTCGCCTGGTTCCTGGCCAATCACTCAGGATATATAGACTTGGTTGGTACCGGTGAATATACGCGTGAGAAGTTGTTGCAGCCTCTATCGAAGAGTTATTCATGCCAGTTACGTCAGTGTGGTGACGTCACTGCACAAGTTTCTTTGTCTCCGCTAGCTATGTAATGTAAACTTAGTTTGCTCAGATAGTAGCTTAAATCACAATAAAGAAGCTGGAAATCCATCGTAGAACGCCGTAATGAAAAGGAATACCTCCCAATAAAAAAGCTGCAAATACGTCATCTTACGTGAAGGAACGGAGGCCAACCGGCGTCCAGTACTCATTAACATCTTACGTGAACGAACGGAGGCCATCTGGCGTCCAGTACTCAATAACTCACAATCGAACTCAAAGATTCGTGACACAGTATCCCAACAGCACAAATGACGAGCACATGGTGACGTCACTGCCGGGATTCAATGGTACAAGAATGCGCATATCCCCAGAAGTCTTGCGCAGCCCAAAACGTAAAATTGTAATGGCAGATACTTCTTTTATATCTTGGTCAGACCCCGGTTCGATCACGTACTCACCACGCTACATAGGGTTACTGACATTCCCTTTAAAGTCCAGTAAGCATCCAGAAGACACCCACAACCCTGTCTAGTTGAAAATAGTTGCAAATTTTCACAGAGACCTCAGCACCTAAAAGGGACACAATGACTTTCTGAAACTACACCCAACAGAATATAATAATAATAAAGCCATTAATAAATTTCATCATGGAAATCAACATAGTCAACGATGACCAATCATCGGGAACGGGAAAAAAGTAATCAGGTATGTGGGAGGAGGGGGGGGGGGGGGCAGGGGGGCACCAAATTGTCAAGGGGCCCGTCAATAGATAGTATCCCCAGAGTGAAGAATGTACGGAACTGTTAAGTGCAAAGTACGGTATGCGACCTGCCATGTATATAATGTGAAGAAGTAAATAAAGGCTGTTTTTTCGTAGACATAAAAAGCCATTTATTTACCAGAAATATAGCAAAAACAGTATATACTATTTATGAATATCGTGTACTTCCGCGGGCAATGACGTCATTGAATATATATATCTCCATAGAACGGATACGTTACATGAGACCACTTAAAAAATGTCATTGGAAGAGACTTACAACCAATCAAGACGTGATAAATGATAAAAACATGGTTATTACAAGAAAATATTGGGGACTTCTTGAATGAAATGGGGACCACCATGAATTGTTCTCTCCTTTGTATATGTGTAAAAGGTGCCTCTGTGCCCCTTGATATCTTAGACCGCAGGGGGGAAAGGGCCACGTGTCCGCATGTCACCCGATTCACAACCCCCACCGACTCTATCTGACCACCCACTTCTCCACACATCGCATCCTAGGTCCGACATTTTGCCTTAGCACGAAAGCAATCCGCCACCGAGAAAACTGCATCTATCCTGTCCCATAACTCTCCACCGTCTCGCTATGTTTCGACGCGAGATGCCGTTCCAGGTCCTGCTTATAAACGTAAGCTTTATCGCACAGGCCGCATGGGAAGTTCTTCACGTTGGTATGGCTGGACATGTGGCCTTTCAGCTTCCAGGAATCCATGAAACCTTTCCCACAGTCCGGACAGTAGTGGCTGTACTGCCCCATGTGCAGGCGCACGTGTTTGTCGAAGGACCCGGCTGTCTTCAGACACTTCTGGCAGTAGGGACAGCAGAATGAGTTGACCGCGCCATCCGGTGGTGCTGGGTTCGATCCCACGTGGCGCTGCGTATCCTTGGGCGCCGTCGTCTGTTTAATAATCTCCAATATACTATTTGATGCACTCTGGAAGGAAAGAAAGGTCAACTTCTCAGGAAGCTTCATCGAGCCATGTTATTGTTCACATACGTAATAAAGGAAGAAATGCAGTTTTCTGCAACACGCATCATTTCATAATAGCACGTATAATATGAAATAAAAATCGACAGAATTGCTCGTTTTTGTATCTCGATAAAAGCCCTTGTGGGTGTTTACTAATCAGTTCACGGGAAAAACCGTTTCGCCATGAGAAGAGTCGCCATTTTTGTAACCCAGTTTGTAACCGGTGACGTCACATGTCAGGTTTAAAATAGGTTCAGTTTGGAGACTACGTGGATTGAGAAAAACAGGACATGTCTGAAAGTTTCCAATGAGAAAGGTCAAAGTCGACACACCTCTTCCAGAATATCGCCTATTCTTTGCGAAGTGAGTGAATGGGACAACGAACTGAAATGATGAAACGGCCCCAAGGCAGAGTAACCAGTCTCCCCCGAAACAAATAATATGACCGTAAATTCCAGAGCGCCGGAAAATAGTCAATCACGTGCCCCTTTCTCGATAAGTGTCTGGCGTCGTTACCCTAGATTCTCGCGGTAAAGGTTACGCATGAGTACTACGTCAGCTATATTGTTAAACCAAGGAAACAAAAATAGGCTACGTAACTCGTATTGTGAACAATGCCCTACACTCACAACAAAGTTAACCCAGCCTTCCCTTACTTAACGATTTCGGCAGACTGCCATTTGTCCTCGCGAATGTGCCGGATAATTTTCAACAACGGACCGCGACGTAAAGGTTTCTTTGGCTTGGCATTGCAGATGATAGCACTGGCGAGAATATATAACAGGATCAAGCATCGATTTGCATCATAAGCAAATCTATTCCGTAAACAATCAAAAGATAAAAGTGTTGCCACGTTGGGTGAGAGAAGCCAGTAGCCTCCATGTTTATGGACCAGACAATAGTAACTTAAACTAAAACGAATAAGACAGCAATAAACCAACGCACCATGGACTTCAACAATCTACGTGCTTAGCCGCGAGATGGCGTTCCAAATCTTGCTTGTACACGTAAGCCTTTTGGCAGAGGTGGCAGGGGAAGTTCTTGATATTCGTATGGCTGGACATGTGCCCTCGGAGCTGCCAACTACTCATGAAACCCTTGGCACACACGTCGCAGTGGTGTCTGTACTGGCCTCGGTGCAAGCGGACGTGCTTGTCGAAGGAGCTGGCGCTCTTGAGACATTTCTGGCAGTACTGACACACATAGACCTTGGAAGAGCCGTGTCCCACTGACCGGCCGCCTTCGTAGTAGGGGGAGGGGAGCGCGGATACAGAGTCTACCGAGAGCCCGGGCAAAGCGGACGGGGGACAGCCTGGTGGGTCAAGTAGAGCCTGAAACAACAAAATATCCACGCTATCGGACACGGTTTGGTTTGGTTTGGACCAGCAACGACGTCATCAAACTTCGATAATGCCCATACATATACACACACATACATACTCAAACCCACATATATTCCAATGGCAGTTGCGAGTCAAAAAAATGTATATCCCATTGCTGGCCTACTCAACATAACAAATTGAACAAGAAATGTCGTTGCCATAACTTCCCTTTATTTCTATGTCTACGAGTGCCTCAACTGGCGCGAACAAAAACGATTCGATGGCCATATTGTTGCTGATATCCACTATTTGGCATTCCATGCGAGTCTTCTCACCCGCAGCACGAATCAACGGCATTATGGTAGAAATGGCGAGAAATGGCGAGGGATAAGACAATTCAGAACAAACTAGGCACACCCATGCCGATGAGGGTCTGATGAAGCTGGGGCCAGTGTATGACACCCCTAGAGTGGGCATCAGGAAGGGGGTCGGTGTTCTTCATGGATTTTCTTCGTCATAAAACATCGCAAGAAATGCAACAACGGTGAGTGGTTAAAAGAGACTAAAACAAAACAACAAATCTAAATTATGCAGGCGAACAAAGGAACTAATCTAAACTATGCATGCGAACAAAGGAACTAATCTAAACTATGCATGCGAACAAAGGAACTAATCTAAACTATGCATGCGAACAAAGGAACTAATCTAAACTATACAGACGAACACAGGAACTAATCTAAACTATGCAGGAGATCTGTCTTTCTACTACCTAGCGATCTACTCGGAAGTGTGCAATATTCGGCTGACATGCTGCTCGAAGATCAATTGCAACCATCCTTATCATGTGTCTCTGGTTATCTAAGTTTGCAGGCGATCATCGTCTTTACGGAATGGCGGTAAAAATTGGCCACAGACAATCACTATGACAACCACTGCATAGGCTTCTCTTTCTATTGGCTAGTGAACTGCTCGGAAGGGTGCAATGTTCCGATCTTCGGCTGACATGCTGCTCAAAGATCGATTGCACCAATCCCTATCATGTCAACCCAGTTATCCATGTATATTCGTTCGTCATCAGCATTGGCACATTCCTATCACGGTAAATTAATTAAACAAAATATTAGCATGAAAACGAGGTAGTTTCTATCATAGCCTTCGACGTTATCCAAACATAAAGAAAAGTCATCAAGTTGAAGTGGAGCTGCGAGATCACTCTAGTGACGGCTGGGTGATTGGCGTCCCCATCATGTAGGCTATGTGAGTTTATCCGAGACAAAGGGCCCCGGATGGACCTCCTCCGCCAGTGTCACTGCATTTAGTGTCATGCCTGGGGCGGTATCCTGGACTAAGTTCAAAGATCCGAAAGTCCGAAATCCTCGGTTTGGTATCTCGAGGCTGAAATCCTCGACTTTCACCGCGGTCACTTCACTCCGTGTCTGGAGGTGGCTGTTCCTCGGCCCGAGGAGTCAGGGGGAAGGTGTGCGTCTCCACGGCATGTTCTGCCTCAGACCACTGGCCCCCCGTCACGCCATGCTTGAGCTGCATGTGGCCGATCAGGGGTTGCTTGTAGGCGTAGCGATTGCTGCAGAGGGGACAGGCGAAGCTCTTGACATTGGTGTGGCGGGCCATGTGGCCCTTCAGCTGCCACGAGTCCATGAAGCCCTTGTGACACACGGGGCAGTAGAGGCGGTACTCGCGGCGGTGCAGTCGCATGTGCTTATCCAGCGAACCCGAGCTGGACAGCAGCTTGCCGCATAGGGGACACCCGTGACCCACGCCGGGCTGCGAGGTCAGGGGACCTCCGCCGCCGCCGCCCAGGGCACCACCACCACCACCACCACCACCACCGCCGCCGCCGCCACTCAGGGGCACAGAGGAGGAGGAGGGGTTGTCAGGCCCAGAGGGGGGCAGCGTAGTCATCGGTCGACCCAAGCCCTGAAAGAACCAAAACACAAGGCAGGCTACAGTAAGGCTGTCGTTCAATGATATGGGCCAAACTTCAGAGGACCGGCGTCAATGAAGAAGTTGCTGTCATTCCAGCACAACATTATCAATGAAATGTTGGTGTATGAGGCCACTTTTGTGCACATGAACTCCAAGAACTCCAAGAAAGTGCCACGAGGGCACAATAATATAAGGTGAAAAACGTATTTACCAGTTCTTCGAATGTCTAACTGTGAATTATTTACCTGCGCCGAAACATGTAAAGCCCCGCGCAGCTCTCAAACAAATCCTCCGTTAACGACAGCTAATTCTGATCTCCTACGACATCGTTGAAACGGACAGTGTTTAGTTACTTTCTCGGATGGTCAAAGCTGAATGATGAAACGTCGCATCTTTGGTCTCAGACACCGTCACCAGTACAGCCACCATCACCATCACCATCACGTGCAAGGAAATGTCCACGTTTTCAATCATACTTGTGCACACGAAGGCTAAACTGGACCAAGGAATGTCCCGGGACAATAATATGGGGTTAGTTGAAACAGATGCCACAGCGCAAACCACTGACCAGTCGTACTGTAGCTCAACCTGCTTACTAACTGAACTGACATGTAGATATGCTAAGGTGTGCTAAACAAAGTCCCGGGACGCTGAACAATGAATGGATGAAACATGCCCAGCCTGGGATTCGAACCCAGGACCTATTGACAAGCGGTCTAGTGCGCTCACTATTAAAGCAAGGAGGCAACCACGTACACACTGAGCGAGGGCGGTTTCTCCAGTGACAAGTGCATTGCTGCTCAGGCCACTTTCGTGTATTGGGCCAATGCATATGGGCTAAGTCGGAACAGGAAACCAGCATTCGATGGCGAGCTTGACCGATAATCAAACCTGGGTTTATCGGCCAGTGCACATCATAACAACTGAGTCACGGATGGTCCTTACAATGACAATGAAAACATATCTCTTTGGCAGTCATCGATCTACATCGAAACTCAAAACTGTTCGGGTCTCCATGCACATCCTCAACAGAAGTTCATTCCCTCTTGTCTCAAACTATCACTAAAGATGTCATCACCTAGTCCAATGTCGATACAGAACATATAGACTACCGAGCTCAGCCGGCAAGCCAAAGTAAGAACAGGACAGATCGAATCCTTAATATGGCTTTATTGTGGTTCAAGAAAAGACAAAATGCCTTCAAAGAGTGCTTCCACAGAGCATTAAAACACAGGTTATCAACAATGTAAGACATGACTGACTGATATCATGGATGGAGGGCTGGTCAGACGCGCACAGTCCCCCCAGGCCATCAGTCACAGAACGACCGCCTTCTTCACGTACCGTAGTCTCTCGCATAATGACCCGGGCGCTCATTTTCATCGCGCAACGGCCTTGTTGTCGGGCTTGTTGTTGCCGTCATGAGTCAGTGAAAATATCCCATCATACTGGCGTTTTTACTCAAATAACTTGAAAGTTGTCACCTTCCCCAGCCGCTCATAGTCCCAACAGTCTCGCACGTGTCGTATCATGCGGTAATACTGTGCCAGTTGATACTGAATACAACAGTACAAGATGCTCAACAAACATGCAATGTATTACATGGATGTACCCTGTTCCATCGCACGAATTAATTAATGACAAACCACAGACACACTTGTAGCTTCTGATATATGACAATATTGTACGGTATATAAGTTTTCCTTAATTATTTATTAACTATCACTGGGGTTATATGGCTCCATGCAGACATTCCTTCAACAACCAATATCGATTCCCTTGCATGCGGCCACCTCGTCTCCGACTGACCTCTGAGCATCTGGGCAATTTCCAAACAAACACGCCATTCAAAAACAACTTTGAAACCAACTTGCCCAACCTAAAGATCAAGATTTGGCAAATACGTCGGGAGCTCAAAAACAAATACATCAATTGGGACAGCAGTTGTTTTCAATCGAGGGACGCACATATCGACATGTCCAGGTCATAGGCCAATATCGACATGTCTAGGACATACGTAGACTCCCAACGCATAGACCTGGGCGGACCCAAACCACATTCTCTGTGCGGAAAATCTGTCTGTATTACATATCTGTGATGTCGTTATATTCACTTTTCATACCCTAAAATGGCAGATATACACTGTTCATAGCCCTAAACGGCAGATATTTATTGTCCATAGCCCTAAACGGTATATATTTATTGTCCATAGACCTAAACGGCAGATATCTATTGTCCATAGCCCAATACGGGAGATATTCACTGTTCTCAACCCCCAAGCAGGGAGCTCGTCACTCAAAGTTCTCCACTGTCGCCACATCCAGATCAGGATCAGTGACTGGGCTCCGAAGGTCAGATATCTGGCTGTAAGGGTCAGCGGTCTGGTTCTGAAGGTCAGATATCTGGCTGTAGGGGACGGCAGTATGGTTATGAGGGTCGGGCGCCTGGAGACTGTAGAGGTCAGTAGCCTGGCCGTGAGGGTCAGCACCCAGGCCGTGGGGGTCGGCGCTCTGGCCGTGGGGGTCGGCACGTTGGCTGTGAGGGTCGGCGCTCTGGCCGTGGGGGTCGGCGCTCTGGCTGTGAGGGTCAGACGGAGACGGAGACGGCAGGGGAGAAGGCAGCCCCTCCTGTAAGGCGCTGAGCGGCGCGCCGTGGGAGGCCAGCGCGTGTCGCCGCAGGTCCTTGCGGTAGACGTAGGCGGCGGGGCAGAGCGGGCAGCCGTGTTCGGGGCGGCCGGTGTGCTGCACCAGGTGGCCGCGCAGGTAGCACAGGCGCATGAAGCCCTTGTCGCAGTGTGGGCAGCGGTAGCGGAACGTGCCGCTGTGGCCCGCCATGTGGTACCGGTAGCCAGACATGGAGGTGAAGCCGCGGCCGCACACGGGGCAGACCTTCGGGCCGCCCAGGTGGCGTCCTCGCGTGGCGGGGGTGCCGGTGGTGGGGGTGCCGGTGGCGGGCAGGGTGGCACGCTGCTGCAAGAGCCAAAAGAAAAGAAACCGACGGTCAGGGAAGGATGTCCCACCACAGAATGCACCAACCTGAAACTAACCAACCACCCACCCACGCGCAGAATCCGTTTCTGAATTGTCGGAACTGAACTCGATATATATATCGAGAACTGAGACCACGTTAGCTTGTACGGCTGGCGGAGTCTTAATTAGCTCCATCGTGCAGGCTTGTATGCACAATAACCAAAGTTGTTCTCGGTAACAGCGCCACAAGTTTGGGGCCAGCTGAGAAAAAAAACAAAAACACACACCAATAATCTATATATTCATCTGAAGATGGAAAATGCAATATCGTTGTTTCAAGCCAATTTTGTGCACACGAAGGCTAAGCTTGGGCCACTGTCTGGAGCCCGGAGAATGGTTCCTGTCACGAAGCCATCAATTCCTCAGCAGATGTTCTTGCCTTATTATCGCAGTCACGTCATGTCATTATAACAAGGCGGATCACGGCAGTATTGAGCACTCGGGTACAAGGTGCAGAACGTGTCATTTGAGCTAGACTTGAGAGCTATTTGGTTGGCCGTGTCGCCGCTGCACCACCCCCTCCGGCCCTGGCTGCCCTTGCCGCCGCTCTACCACCCCCTCCGGCCCTGGCTGCCCTTGCCGCCGCTCTACCCCCCTCTCCGGCCCTGGCTGCCCTTGCCGCCGCTCCACCCCGCGGAGCCGGTCCCCCTCTGGCCCGCCGCCCGTCTGCGGATCGACCCCCTCGTGTGCCGGCCGCCCCTGCCCCTGCTGTGGCTGCGGCTGCTGCTGTGACTGCAGCTCTACCCCTTCGAGGGCCATCCCGTGGGCACCAGCCACGTGCGCCTTCAGGTTCTTCCTGTAGACGTACTCGGCCGGGCAGAAGGGACAGCGGTGTTCCCTCACGCCCGTGTGCTGGTACAGGTGGCCGCGGAGGTCGGGCGCCCGCAGGAAGCCCCGACCACAGTACTGGCAGTGCAGCCGAAAGCGGCCCCCGTGGCGGTCCATGTGGTTCTTGAAGCCAGTCACGCTGATGAAGCCACGACTGCACCGCTTGCACCACAGGGGGCCCTGAAACGAGTGGGGGGTCAAACGAAATCTTTTAGATATTCGTCTACAAATCGGATGGATTTTTTGGGTGTGTGTTTTTTTTTTTTGCTTTGTCAGTCACGCTGATGAATCGCGCTGCTCCGCTCGCATCACAGGGAACCCTGAAACGAGTGGGCGGTCAAACGAATTCGTTTAAATATTCGTCTACAAATTGGATGGGTCTTTTTTGGTGGGGGGGGGGGGTTGCTTGTGTTTCGGGTCACCCTCGTGCACACGTGAGCTGAACCAAGCCAACCAATGGAAAACTGCGAGACAATCTGACTGGCTGTCGGTGCCGGATCAAACTGACCGCGGCTGTTTGGAGCTGAACCTGGACCGAGCAACGAGCACGTTGGCGCTTTATCCCCCATTTTCGTTAATTGTGGCCCACAAAACTCGGGTGAGGTTCGATGAAACAGGACCCCAGATGCTGGTTCGAACCCCTGACCTGTTTGTTCGGTCTGAAGCTCAGCTCGCGTATATGCAGTGCTTGGGAGGCCCTCCCTACAAATGAGACTATTATATATATGTATTTACTATTATATTATTTACATCAAACGCTTTGCCTCGCGAGTCCCAGCAAAAAGAGTTAAACAAGTTGACGACAGGTTCATGCAATGCACACGACACCAAATGATATCTTCAGGCATTTGTCTTCTGGTTCACTTCCGGTGTGTACCATTTGGACTAATTACACTCCGTCACCAGTATTAGTCTTTGTTTTCATGCTCTGATGACCCGGTGACCATGATAGGATCATTGGTACATTGACCAAAATAAGATCTCTGGTACGTTGACCAATATAGGATGTCTGATACATTGACCAATATAGGATGTCTGATACATTGACCAATATAGGATGTCTGATACATTTGCCAATATAGGATGTCTGGTACATAGACAAAGATAGGACCTCTGGTACATTGACCAAGGAAGGATCTCTGGTACATTGACCAAGGTAGGATCTCTGGTACATTGACCAAGATAGGAGGTCTGATACCTTTACCAAGATAGGATATCTGGTACATTGACAAAGATAGGATATCTGGTACATTGGCCAAGGTAGGATCTCTGGTACATTGACCAAGATAGGATCTCTGGTACATTGACCAATATATGATCCCTGGTACATTGACCAACATAGGAGCCCTGTTATATTGACCAGGATAGGGTCCCTGGCACATAGACCAACATAGGTAGATCATACTGTACAACTGCGGTTATTAACGTCAGAACGACCAGCATTTGAAGAAACTTGTTTCCTTGGACACCTGTGGGGTGAAGTCTAAAGCAGGTACAACCCAATGGGTATCGCCAATATCAGTTTTCGCGGAACAGCGTTGTCGTAACCATGGTTTAAATTATGGACATCTGAGCATTGTATGCTGCAAACTGTTCTGCCCTTTGTCTAGATATCATGAAGGCGATTAAGGGAAAGTTTGGCCCACCCCCACCTCCCGGTTGTCAGTTTTGGGAGCCCCCCACCCTCCCCCCGTTCTTCCCGGTCAATGACCCTCCCATCAAAGTACGCCCGCGCACACACACCCTACTAGCCCTTAAGCACTTCTGAAGAGATATCTAATATTAAAATGGTAAAAGCTATTCACGGATTAAACAACTTAACACAAAGACATGCTTCGATTCATTGTGTATATGAAGTTTATTACGTCCACAAACAAATTTGACACATTTCACGGTACGTTGAATCTATGTTCGCTCCAATAGCATTCTGACGATAACGAGGCTCACATCATTTAACATCGTTTAATAGAAAAACATGGGCAACAGAAAGGGTGGGGTGGGGGGACGCGCTGCAGTCAGTAAGGTATCTGGCTTCAAATAACGTGGGATCTGTCCAATCTGGGCCGTGAGCGCCGCTAGGGGGCATGCTACCGCCGCTATCTGGGCCGTGAGCGCCGCTAGGGGGCATGCTACCGCCGCTATCTGGGCCGTGAGCGCCGCTAGGGGGCATGCTACCGCCGTTATCTGGGCCGTGAGCGCCGCTAGGGGGCATGCTACCGCCGCTATCTGGGCCGTGAGCGCCGCTAGGGGTCATGCTACCGCCGCTATCTGGGCCGTGAGCGCCGCTAGGGGTCATGCTACCGCCGCTATCTGGGCCGTGAGGGCCGCTAGGGGGCATGCTACCGCCGCTATCTGGGCCGTGAGCGCCGCTAGGGGTCATGCTACCGCCGCTATCTGGGCCGTGAGCGCCGCTACGGGTCATGCTACCGCCGCTATCTGGGCCGTAAGGGCCGCTAGGGGTCATGCTACCGCCGCTATCTGGGCCGCGAGCGCCGCTAGGGGTCATGCTACAGCCGGTATCTGGGCCGTGAGCGCCGCTAGGGGTCATGCTACCGCCACTATCTGGGCCGTGAGCGCCGCTAGGGGTCATGCTACCGCCGCTCTCTGGGCCGTGAGCGCCGCTAGGGGTCATGCTACCGCCACTATCTGGGCCGTGAGCGCCGCTAGGGGTCATGCTACCGCCGCTATCTGGGCCGTGAGCGCCGCTAGGGGGCATGCTACCGCCGCTATCTGGGCCGTGAGCGCCGCTAGGGGTCATGCTACCGCCGCTATCTGGGCCGTGAGCGCCGCTAGGGGTCATGCTACCGCCGCTATCTGGGCCGTGAGGGCCGCTAGGGGTCATGCTACCGCCGCTATCTGGGCCGTGAGCGCCGCTAGGGGTCATGCTACCGCCGCTATCTGGGCCGTGAGCGCCGCTAGGGGGCATGCCACCGCCGCTATCTGGGCCGTGAGCGCCGCTAGGGTTCATGCTACTGCCGTTATCTGGGCCTTGAGCGCCGCTAGGGGGCATGCTACCGCCGCTATCTGGGCCGTGAGCGCCGCTAGGGGTCATGCTACCGCCGCCATCCATAACGTTAGGGCCACTCTCAAACGTCAGCGCCACTGTCTGCATTGTGAGCGCCGCTATCCGTAACATTAACGCCGCCATCCGTAATGTTAACACCGCTCTCCGTAACGATGACACCGCTCTCCGTAACGATGACACCGCTCTCCGTAACGATGACATCGCTACCCGAAGCCGCCACCGGCCGCGCGCCGCCGGCAATCAGAGCGAGGCTGAGGCCGTGGGCGCGGTGCGCATGCCGCTTGAGGTCCTTCCGGTAGACGTACTCGGCGCCGCACACCGCGCACACCTGCTCCCGGACACCCGTATGCTGGGTGCTGTGCGCGCGCAGGTCCGCCTTGGAGTAGAACCCTTTCTGGCAGTGCTGGCACCGGTAGCGGAACACCCCGTAGTGGGAGCGCACGTGCACCTTGAAGCCCGTGTCGCTGGCGAAGGCCTTGCCGCAGTGGGGGCAGATCAGGGCCGCCACGGCCCCCGCCCTCGCGCCGACCCCCGCGCCGCCCGCCCCGGCCCCGATCTCGGCCCCGGGCCCTGCCCCTGCCCCGTCCGGCCGCCACCCACTGCGCGCCGCCTGCAAGAGAAAGCACAGCAGGCGTCAATGTCGTGGTGGCGGCTCGAACGGGTTAGTAAGGGGTGGGGGGGGGGGGAGTGGGTGTAGGGGCGTTGGAAGGGGAGAGAAGTGGAGGCAAGGGAAGGGAGGAGTGATCGGGTGGGGTACTTCGCTCGCCCTACATACTCCAGAACCCAAAATCGGTCGCGTCAGAACAAAAAACTCTGTTGGGAGACACACCGGTCATGAACAAAGGAACTGAGGCTCAGGAACTCCACACTTCAATCGGTCCACAAGAAGAACAGGAAATCCCCCCCCGCCCCCAGCTCCCCCCCCCCCCCTGTCTCCCATTTCCCCTTGTCCTTCCAACGCGCAACGTTACTGCAACGCCGCCGCAAAGTTAGGAGAGACGGCGTCGCCGGCGCCGCCGCCGCCGCCGCCGCCGCCAAGGCCGTGCTTGCGCCACATATGTCCCTTCAGGTCCTTCTTGTAGCCGTAGGACTCCGGGCAGAGCGGGCAGGCGAAGGGCTTGACGCCCGTGTGCTGGGCCATGTGGCCGGCCAGGTCGCGCCCCGACGCGAAGCCCTTGCCGCAAATGTCGCACCACTTGGGGTAAATGCCGTTGTGGCGCTGAACGTGGATGCGCAGGGTGACGGCCGAGCTGAAGGTCTTCCGGCAGAGGGGACACGTGCCGCCGCCGCCGCCGCCGCCGCCTCCTCCCAGCTGGCCGCCGCCGCCGCTGAACGATGCCGACCCCGGGTCCCGCTGGCCCTCCCCTCGGCCCTGAAACAAGCCAATGGGACACCTTCAGTGGAGCGTCGTCGGACGGGGCGGGCGGAGGGAAGGAACGGCTCCCGGTCGGTGGTTAATGGTCGCTAGGGCGCCGGGTGGATGGACTCAAATCACTGGGAGTCCGCAGTTCGATCTTCGGTGGAAAAAAGACGCACAAGCACTGATTCGGCATAGCTCATGTATCACTCACGCCTATATTACGACCCTCGATTTTTTTACCGTGAGAACTCAAAATAGGAAAAGGCAAAGAGAGGAAGGTATGGAAGCAGGGAGGCGACCAAACATATTGAGCGGTGAGAAACAGCCCAGCATGAGAGTCACACTTATCCAATGTATCTATGAATTGGGACTTTTGGGCCACCTAAGAGGACAAAAAAAAATGACATGACTTTTTTCCTGAATTTTGAATTCTGAGCGTAACGAGGATTATAGACCTCAGGTCACTGGCATCTAACCATGAGACACAGACCTCCAGAGAATCCCGTTCAGTGACCGCGTGGTTAAAGCCAGGGCCACGCAACAGGAGAACAAAAGAGTACCTGCCAAGACGACCAAAGGGTAAAATGTCTTTACACGGTAATGAAATGAATCGATTGGTATTATGTTGGGCCAGTTTTGTGCACACGGGGGACTAAATTAAGCCAAAGGACCTTCGGGAACAAGGAATGAGTCGGATTGAATGTGCCCCAAATTTGATCTCCCACGACCGGGTTTCGAACCAGGGTCTTTAAACAAAAGCATATTCCAACAATCTTTATGAGAGCTCACAGAAGATTCACCGACCTAACTCACCGACTGTTTCGTGACAACGCATTTGATTTGCGCCTCGTGTCAAATGAAGGAATCACACAGAAACAACAGACAAAAAATCATAAAAGATATTCTTCAGTCCTCACTTGGCGCCCTTGTTGACGGGTAAGTTGCGGGGCATATAACAGAGGGCGCACTGAGAGAGTGTCTCGTCAGTAGTGGGTGCCCCGGTAAACTCTTCATGCGCAGGTTGCGGGGCGGACAACAGAGGGCGCAGTTCTTGCTCACTGACAGGGTCTCGTCAGTAGTGGGTGCCCCGGTAAACTCTTCATGCGCAGGTTGCGGGGCGGACAACATAGGGCGCAGTTCTTGCTCACTGACAGGGTCTCGTCAGTAGTGGGTGCCCCGGTAAACTCTTCATGCGCAGGTTGCGGGGCGGACAACAGAGGGCGCAGTTCTTGCTCACTGAGAGGGTCTCGTCAGTAGTGGGTGCCCCGGTAAACTCTTCATACGTAGGTTGCGGGGCGGACAACAGATGGCGCAGTTCTTGTTCACTAAGAGAGTGTCTCGTCAGTAGTGGGTGCCCCGGTAAACTCTTCATGCGCAGGTTGCGGGGCGGACAACAGATGGCGCAGTTCTTGTTCACTAAGAGAGTGTCTCCGCAGCAGGTGCCCCTTGAGGGCCCCCTTGGCCGCGAAGGCCACGTGACAGCGAGGACAGCCGAACCTCTTGACGCCCGTGTGGTGTGCCATGTGCTCGTCCAGGTTGCTGGAGCACGTGTACCCCTTGCCGCAGAGCGGGCAGACGTGGGGGAAGATGCCCTGATGGGCGGACATGTGTCGGCGAAAGCCGCTGGAGGAGACAAACGTCTTGCCACAGAGCGGGCAGGTGGAGTGGGGGCGGCGCCCGCTGTACGAGCCGCCGTCCGTCCCCGGCGACGGCCCCATCTGGAAAACCACAAAACGCTCGATCAACCTCGGTCAACTGCCATCTATAGGCCATCACCATGCCGCCCTCACCCACACATATCATCAATCAGACAACAGGCATATTTCTGGATCGATTGACTGATGGAGACGTACTCCATGGGTGTAGTAGATCAGGGTAACGCCCCACAGTCATTTCACAACACTGGAGAACTCGAGAATTGAGAACTTAGAACTGAGGTTCAACAACGTCAGTGGTATAGGTCACATTAACACCCCATATATATATATAAAACGCTAGAACGGAGACTGTTGAATCCTATTGGTATGGGTCAGGTTCCCTCCACGCATGTGTACAAAAAAACCCGGCAAATTTCGAAACAAAATGAAATGTTTTTTGTGCAGCTACATGAAAGGCCAAAGCGGGTCATGGAACCGCCATGCGGGAACATCACAAAGTGAAAACGAGCATGGGTAGATTGCGAGCAAAGCCAATAATACATTGCGATATCAATACAATTCCTGATCAGTATTGCAGCGACAGCCAGTGGCAAAAGCCGCACCTTCTTCCACCCACCCACCCGCCGTACCCTTACCACAGTTAACGAAGTGAAATGAATCGCTGTTTTAGACCACTTTTGTGCGCTCCAAGGGTATAATCTGGTCACCAGAACTGCCGTCGGATGAAACATGCCCCGATAGATGCATTTGCCAAGCAGCATTCGAACCCGCGACCTCAAGCTCAAGCTCAGCCAGCCAGCCAGCCTGCCTGCTTACCAAATAAGCCAAAGGGAGACCGGGAGGGAGGGCCCCCCTTTGACGCTCAAAACAGACGGGTCAGCCGGTGGCAGGAGTTGTTTCCACGGACGGGGTCAGCAAGCGGTCAAGCTGGGGCGGCTGGAGCCCGTGCACCCGGAAGGCGTGTTCCTTCAGGCTCTTCTTGAAGACGTAGAGGGCGCCGCAGAGCGGACAGCCGTGCTCGCGGGCGCCCGTGTGCTGCACCATGTGGCCCTTCAGATTGCTCGACGAGTTGTAGCCCTTGCCACAGACCTGGCAGGTGAAGGCGGCGATGCCGCGGTGGCGGTTGAGGTGCATGTCGAGACCCCGTTTGGTGGTGACCACCTTGTCGCACAGGGTGCAGGGGAACCCCCCCGCGCGGCCCCACGGAGAGGTCACCTCCTGGAAAGACGAAAAAAACGTGGCGATCTTGGCTTTTGTCACGTCAGCGCTGGGGCGGGCGAGACTGGATGGTTCTTGGCGCTTTTATTATTATTGTTTTTTTTATTTTTTTGGGTGGTGTTCGGGGGGGGGGGGGGGGGTAGGTGAGAGTTTTTCTTGAAATAAGTGCGCGGTGTTTACCCAGTGTGGCGGGTGGCAACGGCGCGTGATTTTGACAGCAGATAGCTATTTATGCGTTATCTGCGAACGACCTCCTTTGGTGGTACGCTACCTCCCACCTCTAAATATCCGAAATTTCCGCCAAATTACGGGTGTCGTATCCACTAAAATGAACGGAAATATTAAGTGTTATAAGGCGCTCTTGTGCACTTGAAGGCAAAAGCACGCCATCAAATCTCCCACCACAATAAACCTTGCCTCCGATGCAGATGCCATGGATGGCGCGAACCCCCGACCTGTTGACACGCAGCTCAACCCGCTTACCAATGGAGCTGGAGATGAAACCTTGCTCCCGTTGCGTCCACGAGGGATCGCCAACGAATGAGAACACGTGCGTGTTTATTTCATAATCCCGGGGGAGGCATTCGGTCCCATTTCTCTCTACCAACCCCGGGGGAGGATCGGGTTGGCCACAAAGAGACCAACGCGAGCTGAATTCCGATATCACAGACACGCTGCTCGCCTAGACCGATCACATCACATTCAGGCCGAACCGTTCCATCTAGACGACCCCCGTTGGTCGCATCTCTTCGCTCACTCGAGAAGACGCATCCCGCAACAGACCGAAGAATGCCCGGTGATGCCCGTATTGTGGCTAAGGGTGAACAAATTAATTCGAGCAACATCCGCATATTACATATTAATAAATAGGAACTCTAGTCCTATCGTCTCGTAACCCGCAGTTGATTTAGGACGTAAATTGCTGACATGGGTATAACGGCAAAATCGATAATTACGGATGTTTGTACACATAAAATAAACTAGATATAATCGCTGCATAAATAAATATATCATCGGTTTAATTTTGCTTCATGGGCACCAACAAAACAAAAAAATGCCTAGTTTCCATGTATAAAATATTTTTTATTTTAATAAATCACAGTGTGAACGACCACCGCGTCAGGGACATCCTAACGTGCGCCGGTCATACCCTGTACGCCGGTCCTCACGGCTTGGGGGGTGGGGGTTGGGGGTGGAGGTTGTGGGTGGGGGAGAGATCAAGATTTAGACGCCTCCTACCCCCCTTTCATCGACGTATTTTGTATAGTTTCTTCTGCGGCCCGGCGCGGAGTATCGCTTCCAAGGCCGGGGGCGGATTAAGATTTAGACCCGCTTCCCTTCCATCACAGGGACGTGTTTTGTACAGTTTCTTCTGCGGCTCGGGCGCGGAGCATGGCTTCCAGGGCATCGGGACTCAGCCCGTGCACTTTGTAGGCGTGTGTCTTCATGTTCTTCTTGAAGACGTACTCGCACTGGCAGACGGGACAGCGGTGCTCGCGGGCGCCCGTGTGATGCACCATGTGGCCCTTCAGATTGCTCGAGGAGTTGTAGCCCTTGCCACAGATCTGGCAGACGAAGGTCGCGATGCCGCGGTGGCGGTTGAGGTGCAGCCGGAACCCGTCCCGCGTGGTCACCTCCTTGCCGCACTCCGGGCAGACGTAGCCCTGCGAAGGCTGGGGGCGCGCAGGTGGGGGCGCGAGCGAGAAGCCTCCAGCCTGAAACAAGCAAGAGAGACACTCCACGTGGTCAGTGCTCCAGCGCGCCTTGATGCTGCCACCCATGCTGTTTTTTGTTCGGTCGTTGTTCCGGGTGCGGACGAAGCACGAAGTGTGTCAGCATAGCTCACGTACGACTCACGCCTACCGTTTACTACAATAATCCATATCGCGGGCTCTAACAGACAAGACGGACGGTATCTAAGACATGGAGGCAGAATCCAGCCAGGAATGATTCCGCGACGAGGGGCTGCAATTGGGTACGCACGCTATGCAACACAAGGGTGAGGGATGTGGCTTAAATTGTCTTGTCAAGTAATTGTGAATACATACAAGTCTTATGATTACGTGATTGAGTATGTGTTCCGTGCGCTGTGGCGAGGTATGCAACACGAAATCGGTAAAAGCCCTCCCCTTCCCCCCACCAAATGGCGCGGTATGCAAAATGAAATGGGTAAAAGCCCTCCCCTCCCCCCCACTAGATCTACAACTAAAGTACGCTAGCGTTGGAACCATTGCAAACAGAATCGTGGGTACATCTTCAGAGATAAGGACTGCTCTCCAAAGATCTTCGCTTGCTGACCCCAATGAAAAAGCCCCGTGCGAATGCCTTATACAAGTAGATAACCTTCTTCCGGCAATTCGGCAGTATGAAACAACAAAAGATGTTACTAATCATGAGTTTTATTTACAGGCAGGATCGCATTGAGACGCAGGGCAAGAAATTAAATTACAACCAACGCTTTCGTATTTGGAGCTCTGACCATTTGAAGTCCTGGTCGGCCGGTAAAAGAAGTGAAGACAGTTTGACCCATTCCGGGCCTATGTCGCAGTGGTAGTACGTCAAACGGGTTGTGGCACACATGAGGTGTTCGCCTTCGCTTCGCCGTCTTCCCTCCCCTTCCCTTCAGCCTGTACATGCAGTGGGATTCAGTGTGTCCATGATACTGAGTGACGACATCAGCCTCGACATCAGCCGGTGTATCAATGGGACTGGATGACTACATCAGCGCCGACATCAGCCGGTGTATCCATGGGACTGGATGACGACATCAGCCGGTGTATCCATGAGACTGGATGACGACATCAGCCTCGACATCAGCCGGTGTATCCATGGGACTGGATGACGACATCAGCCTGTGTATCCATGAGACTGGATGACGACATCAACCTCGACATCAGCCGGTGTATCCATGGGACTGGATGACGACATCAGCGCGGACATCAGCCGGTGCATCCATGAGACTGGATGACGACATCAGCCTCGACATCAGCCGGTGTATCCATGGGACTGGATGACGACATCAGCGCGGACATCAGCCGGTGTATCCATGAGACTGGATGACGACATCAGCCGGTGTATCCATGGGACTGGATGACGACATCAGCCTCGACATCAGCCGGTGTATCCATGAGACTGGATGACGACATCAGCCTCGACATCAGCCGGTGTATCCATGAGACTGGATGACGACATCAGCCTCGACATCAGCCGGTGTATCCATGGGACTGGATGACGACATCAGCCGGTGTATCCATGAGACTGGATGACGACATCAGCCTCGACATCAGCCGGTGTATCCATGGGACTGGATGACGACATCAGCGCGGACATCAGCCGGTGCATCCATGAGACTGGATGACGACATCAGCCGGTGTATCCATGGGACTGGATGACGACATCAGCGCGGACATCAGCCGGTGTATCCATGAGACTGGATGACGACATCAGCCTCGACATCAGCCGGTGTATCCATGGGACTGGATGACGACATCAGCCTCGACATCAGCCGGTGTATTCATGGGACTGGATGACGACATCAGCGCGGACATCAGCCGGTGTATCCATGAGACTGGATGACGACATCAGCCTCGACATCAGCCGGTGTATCCATGGGACTGGATGACGACATCAGCCTCGACATCAGCCGGTGTATCCATGAGACTTGATGACGACATCAGCCTCGACATCAGCCGGTGTATCCATGGGACTGGATGACGACATCAGCCTCGACATCAGCCGGTGTATCCATGAGACTGGATGACGACATCAGCCGGTATATCCAGGTGGGATTCCAGGCGACGACATGAGCGCGCCGTTGACCTCGTCGATGTTGACCTGGTGGATACGCAACATGTGGTCCTTCAGCTTGGCCTTGAAGACGTACTGGGCGGGGCAGAGCGGGCAGCAGTGCTCTTTCACGCCCGTGTGGCCCGCCATGTGGCCCCGCAGGTTGCTGGCCGAGCTGTAACCCTTGCCGCAGACCTCACACACGTGCGGTAGCTCCCCGCGGTGGCGCGCCATGTGCATTTTGAACCCGTTGCTAGAGTTAAAGACCTTGTTGCAGGCGGCACACGTCCCGGCGACCGCCCCGGCGACCGCCCCGGCTGGGAGCGACGTCCTCTGGGGGCGGCCCCACGTGGTCTGCAAGAAAGAACGGCGTAGATGTACGTGCACCACCTTTATTTAGTATGGGATCAGTGAGGGTCGTTTGTCGTTCTGCCTTTCATTCCAAGTCACAAGTCTCAGTTACATATCCATGACCCCCCTCTCAAACTAAAAGCACACCTAACAGTGACTAGAAGTCATCACAAGCCGACGACCGCCAGCTACATTGAACTGGATGTCCCATAGCATTGGTTTTCCACTTTCAATCACTTGTTCAATGGCTCCGAGCGCGACGTGACCTGCAATGCACAGGGGAGGGGACCATGCCACTGATGTACCTGCCATTCTCTAGGTCTCTCTCTCTCTCTCTCTCTCTCTCGTTGTCTCTGTTATCGTTGCAATGAGGCGTCCAGGACGGTTACGAAACCGAGAATCGAGGGTCAATCAGAGCCTGGTGAAGGGTCTCTTGGGGACTGGCCGAAACGTTGGCCGGGGCAGGTCCCGGGGCGGCCAGGCCGTACATTGCCAGGCCCCCAGGCCCCTCCTCCCCCAGCGGCGGCGGTGGTGGAGGCAGCGGCCGTAGCTCGCCGTGGGCCCGCCGGATGTGGTTGCGCAGGTCCTTGCCGTAGGCGTAGGCCTTGCCGCAGGCCGGGCACACGTGGTCCTTCACGGCCGTGTGTTTGTACATGTGGCCCTGGAGGTTGGTGCTGCTCTGGAAGCCCTTGCCGCACTCCGGGCAGCGGTACGGGAAGCGGCCCCGGTGAATGTTCTCGTGGCGTAGCATCGACGCCTTCGTGCTAAACCGGGCCACGTGGCAGATGGAACACTCGTATTGCTTGGCCTGCTGCGGGCCGCCCAGCCTCGCGGCCCCGGCCCCGGCGTCGTCCCCGTAGAGATGGGACGCCGCGGACCGGCCCAGGTTCTCCAGCCACGCGGCCTCCCCTACGGCCAACACGCCCGACGGGTCGCTCTGGAAGAAGAAATCAGCATGTGTCACTGCCGTGTCTGTGTCGGGCCGCCACAGGCCACCATAGGCCGCCACAGGCCACCATAGGCCGCCATGTCGTCAGAATGGATCAGGTGTTTCGGGCCACCTTTGGGCACACAGGCGCTAAGCCCAGCACTAAAGGAAGGAACTCCAGGCGAAACGATGAAACGCTTCAACGTAATGTTACAATACGATGACGCCAGAAATGTTCTTCTCAACAGTAACTGCCTCAAGGACGAAAATACCCCTAAAAATCAACAGAAAATCGTATACTGGTTTGCATGGCCACGGCGCTTCTGAATATACCGCGTTGAGCAAGGCAGCTGGGATTTTCCGAGGGCCGGGGCATGGCTATATATCCGCGTCACAATACACAGGCTGGCGACTAGCGTTCCCGGCTAGTAGGGAGTTATTAGATACACAGGCTGGCGGCCAGCGTTCCCGGCTAGTAGGGAGTTATTGGATACACAGGCTGGCGGCCAGCGTTCCCGGCTAGTAGGGAGTTATTGGATACACAGGCTGGCGGCCAGCGTTCCCGGCTAGTAGGGAGTTATTGGATACACAGGCTGGCGGCCAGCGTTCCCGGCTAGTGGGGAGTTATTGGATACACAGGCTGGCGGCCAGCGTTCCCGGCTAGTGGGGAGTTATTGGATACACAGGCTGGCGGCCAGCGTTCCCGGCTAGTAGGGAGTTATTGGATACACAGGCTGGCGGCCAGCGTTCCCGGCTAGTAGGGAGTTATTGGATACACAGGCTGGCGGCCAGCGTTCCCGGCTAGTAGGGAGTTATTGGATACACAGGCTGGCGGCCAGCGTTCCCGGCTAGTAGGGAGTTATTGGATACACAGGCTGGCGGCCAGCGTTCCCGGCTAGTGGGGAGTTATTGGATACACAGGCTGGCGGCCAGCGTTCCCGGCTAGTAGGGAGTTATTGGATACACAGGCTGGCGGCCAGCGTTCCCGGCTAGTAGGGAGTTATTGGATACACAGGCTGGCGGCCAGCGTTCCCGGCTAGTGGGGAGTTATTGGATACACAGGCTGGCGGCCAGCGTTCCCGGCTAGTGGGGAGTTATTGGATACACAGGCTGGCGGCCAGCGTTCCCGGCTAGTAGGGAGTTATTGGATACACAGGCTGGCGGCCAGCGTTCCCGGCTAGTGGGGAGTTATTAGATACACAGGCTGGCGGCCAGCGTTCCCGGCTAGTGGGGAGTTATTAGATACACAGGCTGGCGACTAGCGTTCCCGGCTAGTGGGGAGTTATCAGATACACAGGCTGGCGGCCAGCGTTCCCGGCTAGTAGGGAGTTATTGGATACACAGGCTGGCGGCCAGCGTTCCCGGCTAGTAGGGAGTTATTGGATACACAGGCTGGCGGCCAGCGTTCCCGGCTAGTAGGGAGTTATTGGATACACAGGCTGGCGGCCAGCGTTCCCGGCTAGTGGGGAGTTATTAGATACACAGGCTGGCGGCCAGCGTTCCCGGCTAGTGGGGAGTTATCAGATACACAGGCTGGCGGCCAGCGTTCCCGGCTAGTGGGGAGTTATCAGATACACAGGCTGGCGGCCAGCGTTCCCGGCTAGTGGGGAGTTATCAGATACACAGGCTGGCGGCCAGCGTTCCCGGCGGCTTCAGATTGCTCCGCGCAGGGGTCGTGGCCGACGTGCACGTCATACACAGTCTCCACCACGGCGAGGTAGCGCGTCGCCGCCGCGAACAGGTTTCGCTGCAGAGCCTTGTCAATCTTGAATGACACGTAGGCGGCGCAGCCCCTGGGCTTGTTGGAGGGGCACCCCCTGGCCAGGGCCTGAGTCCGGCGCTGGGACTCGCACCGGAAGTGGTAGTAGCCATCCTCCAGGGAGCGTCGCCGGCCTCCCGTGCTACACGCCTGGTAGCGGCCACGGAGCCGGCCGGCCAGCCGCTCGCGGCGCGCGCGCACGAACTCCCCGAGGTCCACGTCGGACGGGAGCACGTGCACCTGGCGGACAGACTCGGGCACGGAGTTTTGGGAGAGGGACAGTCGCCATTGTAGGTGGCGCTGCAGCTCGCCCTGCTCGTCGGTCGCCTGAAACGAGGGCAAAAGACGTCATGAGCCGGTGCGGTGGGGACGGGATGGGGGGAGTTCGCTACCGGAGCGGGAGCCACCAACACGCCAGTCCTTACGCCCCCACCGCCAGCCATCGGGGCCAGTAGAATGAATTGGGGTGTCTTATACCGTCTCTGTGCACATACGGCCAAAACTGGAACGTCCCGGGACGATGAAAGAGAATTACGCTAAACACTTAACCAGAGAGGGGGCCAGCAGACAAGAAAAATCCATTGGTCACTCGGATTTATAACCGAGCTATGCCACTCCCCGCGTCACCAGAAAAACAAGAAAGAAATAGGCCACGCGCGTGAGGGCAAAACTGAGCCGAGAAACCTTCCGAAAATTGGGGTTGGATGAAACTCGTTCAAGGTGACACCGTTCGAACCCACGACCTGTTGATCTGCAGCTCAGCCTGCTTACCAACTGAGCTCCCCTCCGCGTGGTCAGAAGCGTCATCACTTAGCGGGCAGCAAAAAAATATGCATAAATTTATTCTCAACTGCAAAAATATGTACGACCTTAACAGCCATATACGTCACAGCATGAATAACTGGTCAAAACCAGGCTAAACCTGGTTCAGTCCGCAGCAACACAGTAACTCTTTACCCAGATAACCGCAAACGGGGTGCAATTCATCCGAAAAATGTGATGTCAAAATCCGGCTAACTCAACACCCGTCGTATCCTCAGTTATTACCGGAAGGTAAAAGTCGACAAGTCAATACTCGCACAACAACGGCAAAATCTAAGACCCAGCTAATAACCGCAAGAGGCAAGTATGTCGATCTTACGATTTGTAATGTATCCCGGACATCAGCGACAGATCAGTATGGTATTTCGGACATCAGCCACAGATCAGTATCGTACTTTGGACATCAGCCACAGATCAGTATCGTATTTCGGACATCAGCCACAGATCAGTATCGTATTTCGGACATCAGCCACAGATCAGTATCGTATTTCGGACATCAGCCACAGATCAGTATCGTATTTCGGACATCAGCCACAGATCAGTATCGTATTTCGGACATCAGCCACAGATCAGTATCGTATTTCGGACATCAGCCACAGATCAGTATCGTATTTCGGACATCAGCCACAGATCAGTATCGTACTTTGGACATCAGCGACAGATCAGTATCGTATTTCGGACATCAGCCACAGATCAGTATCGTATTTCGGACATCAGCCACAGATCAGTATGGTATTTTGGACATCAGCCACAGATCAGTATCGTATTTCGGACATCAGCCACAGATCAGTATCGTCTTTCGGACATCAGCCACAGATCAGTATCGTATTTCGGACATCAGCCACAGATCAGTATCGTATTTCGGACATCAGCCGGATATGCTGTTATATCTCTGTCATCATTGTATGTCGATCGTCATCCAAGCACTTGATAATGTATCAGCCATCATATTGATCATCAGCCCAAACCATACAATGTATCATGGGTGAGTCATGGGTGAAAACATTGTCAATGTGGCAAGTTGTGTATGTCGAGTGTCAGTCAAACACATGACAATATCAGCGCAATAAGCCGAACGTTTAACGAATATATGGACTCCCAGCTACACATGCGGTGATATCAATGCCACAACCAAAACTTTGAGGTAAATCAGCCGCCATTCAAACTTTTAGTTGCATCCAGCATGGTCAAGGTCAAATATAGTTCCCATTCCACTGACAAAATATTAGCATTTCTTCTCTGGAGCACTGCATTCCATTACGCATTCAATACCCAACAACACCATCAGTATAAAACCCACAGTACTCATATATACTTGCGTAATCAACTGCAAGGTATCCATCTTGTAGCCCGAGATATAGTGTGTCAGCTCATACAGTCATACAGCTTCTTGTTGAAATCCACTCTCGACGTTTGACTTTGGCGAAAACGGTTGTACAATGTGGCGGAAATGTCGTTGAGCGGTTAGCAATTAGCGAGTTGTAATTGGCATTGTGCAGAAAATAAATGTTACAAAGCAGAAATAATTTCTTAAGTTGCATCAACATAGTGTCGTAGTCCAGTCTTCCCTGTACATGTCACATCCATGCGGCAAATTACGCCCATAAATATTATGAAGGAGTCGTTTATTAACTTTGGAACAAAATTACTTCCTCTGCAACCCAAAGCACATCTAGATGATCAAGATATTGAAGATGCATATATGTAGGTGATTTTCAACAAAGGTGGCATTATTTAAAACAACCACTGAATAATGTTATATTTACAAATGTGGTAACAAGCCACTATCAGAAAAAGTCAAGAAATATAAAATAAACAAATCAAACACAATACAAACAAAACAACAGTTTTCTGATTCATAAATTTGCCCCTCTTACATTATACTTCACTCGTAAGCTAAAAAAACGAATCATCTTCTAAATATGCCAACACCATAAGGTCGGGGAGATTTTTGTTGCAAAACATTTGCAGCAGACCTCTAGTGGCAGACTGGCTATTTACCTACTTGAGAAATGAAAGGCTAGATCGCCATGTAAAGCTAGGTCATCATGTACATCTAATCAATGCCAGGGTCAGCAATCATTGCGAATACTATATTCATCTCAAACATACAAACAGTAAATAGACTGTGTGAAAAGGGCTGCCTGCACCATCAAAGCATCTCAACATGTGATACCTGTGAAATCTCATCATGAACCTTATGGTAGTGGAAGGCCCACTACCTTGGTTAACTGTATGCGGCTATGACTACTCCATGATAACACTTGGAGGTTTAAAGTGAACAAACATTCGCATCCATGGTTAAAAATACAGACTACCGGTATGTATAGTTAGTGATGAAATGTTTACTTGGTTGTCATCATGGTTCCTGATACAACGAATTAACAGTTCTTAGTCAGGGCACATTTGCTTGGTTCTCATGGTTTCTAACACAATAGATGCAGCTGTTTATGAGAACACATTTGTTTATTCTGATGGCTCCCGATATAGCAGACGCAAAGGTTGGTTTTCATGTTCCTGACAGAACAGATTTAAAGTTCTCCGCGGAGGAACACGACTTTTGCCAGACGCATTGCCAGTTCATGTAAGTGATGAATGCTTTCTTCCTCGGCACACCACATATCAAGTGCAAATATGCAATTGATCACCCTTTGCTTCCATGACTCACCACAGACAAATATGTTGGTGATAAGTGTTTATTTCTTTGGCTCCCCACAAGCAAATGTGTAAGTGAAGGAACATCTGCTTCCATAAGTTGCCATATATAAAGATGTAATATGTGGATATGATGAAAATGTGTTTCCTTGGCGCACCACACCCCAGATGCAAATAACTGGCGAAGCAATGTTTGCTTTAATGGTACACATTATACCAGACATATTATGGTATTATAGGTTATGTGAATCACCTTTCACTGATATACCTGACATTCACACAGCTCCACAATGAGTGACATTATTAGCTTCAACCACCCTCATTTCTCTTTTATCTCTGTGATGGCAGCAACACTATAAACTTCAACCATCTCACTTCACTGTTGTAAGACAAGCTGACTTAATTCGGTTAGTTCTCTTCATGTGATAATGAAACAGCTCACAACCCATCTCACTTCCCAAAGCAAAACAGACACTACCGGTAACTCCACCCATTTCAATGGACATTAACCCTGACTCCACCGATCTTACTTCATGGTCCTGAAGTCTAGTGACTGTGACACATTCCACAATGTTGTTATTAATGATCTCACCTCAATGCATCTCACGTTGCTGTTATAAATGAATCTCAGCTCCATCTATCTCGCTTTGCTGTTATAAATGAATCTCAGCTCCATCTATCCCGCTTTGCTGTTAAAAATGAATCTCAGCTCCATCTATCCCGCTTTGCTGTTATAAATGAATCTCAGCTGCATCTATCCCGCTTTGCTGTTATAAATGAATCTCAGCTCCATCTATCCCACTTTGCTGTTATAATGGAATCTTAGCTCTATCCATCCCTCTTTGCCATCATAAAGGAACTTCTGATCCATCGATCGCAATTTGCTGTTATAAATGAATCTCACCTCCATCTATCCCGCTTTGCTGTTATAAATGAATCTCAGCTCCATCTATCCCGCTTTGCTGTTATAAATGAATCTCAGCTCCATCTATCCCGCTTTGCTGTTATAAATGAATCTCACCTCCATCTATCCCGCTTTGCTGTTATAAATGAATCTCAGCTCCATCTATCCCGCTTTGCTGTTATAAATGAATCTCAGCTCCATCTATCCCACTTTGCTGTTATAAATGAATCTCACCTCCATCTATCCCGCTTTGCTGTTATAATAGAATCTTAGCTCTATCCATCCCTCTTTGCCGTCATAAAGGAACTTCTGCTACATCGATCGCAATTTGCTGTTATAAATGAATCTCGAAGTTAGCTCCATCCACCCCACTTTGCCGTCATAAATGAATTTCTGATCCATCGATCTCAGTTTGCTGTTATAAATGAATCTCAGCTCTATCCATCCCTCTTTGCCGTTATGAAGGAATTTCTGCTTCATCGATCGCACTTCACTGATATAAGTGACAATGACATAGCTACACCCATCCCAAATTCCTATGTAAAGACCATTCTAAGCTTCATCCACTGAAATTCTTTCCAACTCTGGATTATTTATGAGTTCCTTTGTATGCAACAAAACAAACTTCTGCAAGGAACCAGAAACTGTTCTGTGCACAAACGTAGTTATTAGTTAATAGCTGCAGATGGAGTTGGGCCACAACACGCCAATGCATGTCTAAGGCACTTTGGTTAACACATCTAATAAGACTATATTACAGTTAACACAGCACTGTGTAGAAATAGATCCTTACCTTAGCAGTATGTTATTTACTTTAAATTCAGTGAAACAAAGCAAAGGCGGTGGATATTTGTCTGAAGGTGGCAACTGGGACAAATATCCAACATGCCAGCCAATGGACCAATCTCGAATGGGCAATGGACATAGCTCTATGAATTGCGAATGGGAAATTGACATCTATATATATTACAGCAAAAAATTATTTTCACATGGAAGACCAGCCACCAATAATATATATACAGTTATAATTAACTTAAAGCTTTTAGAAACAAAAGATGATGGTTCTGATGAATTTTGTTCTTTATTAAACAAGTGGGAATTTTCCGGGAACCCATTCGAGATATTTGGTCCATTAGGACTCAAAAATGAAGCAAGGGGGTACCCACCTGTTGCGGGTCGAGCATTCCTGGGTCACCGGCCGCCGATGTTACTGTCGCAGACCTGGGTCCGCCACCGGCGCCGCCGCCACCTCGCGGCAGCTGATGTGACATATCCATCCACCCCTCGTGACCCCCCGAAGTCCGGTGCGGTAAGGATCCGCTGGCCAGCGCCTGGGCCAAGTCATTGTCCCCATAGGGGGCGAGGCCGGGCATCGCCCCGCCACCGTGGTCCTGGCCGCGGCCGCCGTGCGGGTCCGACCCCACCCCCCAGTCCTCCTCCAACTCCTCCTTTATCACAATGATATCCTTGCCGTCGTCGTCATCGTCGTCGTCCTCGCCGCCGTCGTCCTCTTCGTTCCCGTCGTCAGCGTCCCACTGGGATAGCGACCGCTTCGGCAAGGGCTCCCCCGTCGAGGTGAACGACTGGGAGTTGGACTCCTCGGCGCCGCTGAGACTCATCATGGACTGGGGCAGCGCCGCGGCGTCAGAGTGTCGCCCCCACCCCCCGCGGCCCTCCCCGGCCGGGCCCAGGCCCTCGTGGGACAGCTCCCCGGGGTCCTCGGGCTCGGTTTTTGGCGTGGTCGCTGTCGACCGCGGTCTCTTCCGCGACGGCGCCGCGCGGCCACCCCGAGAGGCCGACGACGGGGAATGGCTTAAGTCCGCGAATGCTGAGCTGTCGTCTCCTTCCTCCGACGCGTGGGGTCGGCCCGTCGCCCCGTTGGAGTCGTGAGCCTCGGCCGCCAGCGCGTTCTTGACGGTCTCGTTGATGGACACGTGGAAGACATCCTCGTCGTCCAGAGTGAACACGATCAGAGCCTCCATACAAAACTGGGACTCGAAGTTGAGGCCGTTCTTGCACAGCAAGGTCAGCGTGTCCTTGATCAGGGCGCGGATGCGCTGTTGGTCTCCCTTCACCACCATGATGACACCTGGCGACAGAGACGTCAATCACTTATAGAATCACTACATTTTCGCCTCAGTATTTAACAATGAACTACATATTTACATAGAGTAACCTATTCTCACGCCATGTTTTGATTGGGGTTCAGGTGTACCGGAAAAAATAAATGTTGGGTGCGCGCACACATTTTTGGTTGGCTAATGTACAGATTCTACATCTCATCAAACAGCATGTCATGGTTGTTTTAACAGTTGTTTCAAATGGTCTGACTTTACCATCTCAGTAGTGACATAGTTGCATTCAAATCTTTGAAAGCACCAATTGGGTGGAAGTTCTTTCAGCATTCCATTGATGTTTACTTTGCATTCAAGACCATGTCACCAAGCAAATGATCGGATGGTCGCTTCGGGAGAGTGAGAGGGGTGTAGATCTCAGACTATTTTAAACTGTGAGTGACCCAGCTGCACAAATCTGGAGTTTGTCGGTAAAAACCCAGACAAAGGAGATTTTGCTGGCAAGCCCCCCCCCCCCCCCCCCCCCCTGGGCTCGCGTTAGGATATTTTTGTCATTAGCCAATTTGGCTAATTCCGTGGAAAAACATTAGCCAAAATTAGCCAAATATATTGGTTATAAATTGGTTATGAGTTTGTCGTTGAAATTTTATATTCGCCATTTTGGCGAGTGTCCAGGAAGTTCTTATCGCCAAATCCCGAATTTTCTCGCCAAATGGCTATTGGCGAATGCTAACGCGAGCCCAGCCCCCCCGCCTAACTGATCGCTGACAGTGGAGCATGCACAGGCCAGCGATAGTGTGGGGAAGCATGAAGAATTTTCCAATTCCTGCGATTATCATGCATCTGTTGACTATTATTATAGAGCGATATCCGTCAAGTTGTTTGTGCAATTCTTGATTCAATGCGAGAAGTATTTTCAGCTTCCGCCATCCATCGAAGTTACGCTTGCCCTCCTCCCTTACCTCCCAAACTTGATACCAATATGGTCAAGTAGCAATTGAATTCTCAGCCAATCATCCGCTAGATTGTATCATGGGCTGGGATATAAGCTTTAATCTGTATCCCACTCTAGTTAGTTTGTCATCTGCATGTCGTGGGTTGGTATCCACTACCTTTATTCTGACGGGGAGGCGGAGGAGTGGGGCTATACAACAGATATTTTTTCATCAAAATACACTTTCAGAATAAAATATTCCTGAAAAAATAAGTAACCCCACAGAACCCATCTGGGAAGTTTTGTTACATCCGGGCAGGCACCCCCTTCCCCTCTATACTAGCCTATTCATCACGCTGGGGGACCACGCGGCACGAAGCCAGTGATGTGTCTGTTTCAGTTAGGCAAGCACACAATTTCGGGAAAAGACTATGCTTCAACATTTCTTCGTGAAAATATAACCGAAACAACCTAGTGTTGACACACTTTCTTGATGTCAGAAGATCGAGCAAGGTATATAAAATATGTAAACACTATGATTGTACACGCACACATTATGATAAAAGCTACAGTCGATTCCCGACTGGCATCTAATGAACTATGCATGGACACTGTTGTGCCCCTAGATAGCGGGCTGGCCTGGGGGCACTTGCGCCAACGCTTTGCACTGCTAATGAGCAAGAGGTGGTTGGAAGCCAGATGCTGTTGGCGGTTTCGCTATAGCAGATTGCTTGCAGGACTAGCCTAAGTTTAACAGACTAAGCCTATCTCTAAGTGGCTGAAACCAGGGGCCGTATTTACAAAGAATTCTTATAAAGAATTCTTTATTTTTATTAAAGCAAAATTTTATGCTCTGTGAAGAAAATTTGTAAAAATCGTTTCTCGAAGAGAGATTAAAGAATTCTTTACAGAGTAAAACTTTGAGAATTCTTTAGGGTATGATTTGTCCTGCCCGCTCTGGACCAATGAAAACAGCCGTATAAAAGCGGATATGGCACTATGTAATCCGACAACATATGGCGTGTGTTAATCCATTCTAAAATTAAGCTTTGCTTAAATGCTTCTATTATCGACTTGGGTCAAAAATGGTGACTGCCGAGGGACACATGTTTACCGAAAATCATCTGTCACTCAGTAATATTGGTTTAGTAACGTAAAATCTCCTTGGTTTTACTTCAGACGATTGGGGAGACAAATAACTTAGTTTTAAGATATATTGCTGTGGTTCTTAGGATGTGCACTTCTCACAATATTTGTTAATTTTCTTGTAATAAATGGGAAAAGGTGAGTGGTTAGAGCAAAGGCATGACTGGGGTTCATTCATAACTTAGCTGTGGCACAGGTGCCTCAATCGAGGCTGGGTGGGGCGGGATGAGGCGGCTTCACACATATGTCATATAAAGAGAGAAGGTAGGAAATTCATTTTGCAGCCAGAAAACTCGGCCCGAACAACATCGGTCGGTTTCATCAACAAAATGCCACGGCTGCGCAGTTTCCTCGCTTCACTCAATGCCTCAACACTTTACTCACGAAAATATCACGTGATCCCATTCAAACACACCTTCAAATCGCTGCATCAAGAATTTTTTCAGCCAACTTTTTACGCGATTTTGAGTTTTGCCGATCACCATGACCGCTGACTGCCGCAGCGAATTTCTTAGAGCCATCTAATTGGTTGTAACTTTGCGTGTGCCGTTTTCTTGCAAGCTCCTTCGTCCATATGCAAATTACAGTGCAGGCTGTTCCATCACTGGTACTCCCGCCTTAAGTACTCATATCGCCCAACATGTAGTAATAGTTTTCGCAGGGGGTGATACAGCGTTAGAATAAGTAGTGCTGATCGAGTCGTGCCTTTGGCATTAAAGTTTATAGAGGTCTGCACGGGTAAATGGTGATACACAACACAGAGATATGTGAAAATTCAACATTCGACATTGAGGATCATACAGTTTATTTAATTTCTTTGATCCAACCGCCCATGAGCTCACTAACTTTCATTGTCATTGCTGTGACATAAATTTACAAATGCACTGAAAATGCTTCGTGAACTAGGAACACGACCTGCCCTCCCAGTGGGGGGGGGTACTGAATATATTCCTGAGTTTAGGGGGATTCCGCGGTAAAGCCCTCTCCCCTTTTTTTCACTGCCAAAATCAGGGCATTTTATTATCGCCAAATTCCGCCAATTTGAAAATCTGCTCGGAATGGGACCATCCCTCCTTTTTTGAGGACCAATGCCGTTTTTTCAATGCAAAATATAGGCTATACAAGCCATGACCCCCCCCCCACCCCCTTTATTTTGGTGTGAACCCGGACCCCGGTCACAAGTATTCAGTGGAGCCCCCCACTTCCCCGGTCATCAAAAACTTCATAGACCTCCGGTCCAGAGCCACAAATATCTACTCTCTGAGGCATCTAGACCCTCCTCCACCCCCCTGCCCCTTCCTCACTTCGTCTCTGTGTAGGCATACATAGGCATATATTTAAAAAAAAAATGCTAATGATTTCTGACCAATCAGAAGGCTGATAGCCACAGAGCAGTTACAACCAATGAGAATGCTCCGAAATACTCGCTGCGCTACTGACAAACCTCAACGGCCATGGTGAGCGGCAAAAGTCGAAATCATGTAAATTTGCTGGAAAAATGTCTTGATGCAGCGATTTGAAGGTGTGTTTGAAATGGATTGCGTGATAATTTTGTGAGTAAAGTGTTGAAGTATTGAATGAAGCGAAGAAACCATGCAGTCGCGGCATTTTGTTGACGAAATCGACAGATGTTGTTCGGGCTGAGTTTTCTGGTTGCAGAATGAGTTTCCTACCTTCTCTCTTTATATGACATATGTGTCAAGCTGCCCCCCCCCTCCCACCCACGATTGAGGCGCCTGTGGCTGTGGACATTGTAGCAGAATATTTTAACAATTAAATAATGACAGGTAAAACAAAATTTTCACAAAATTACTCTGGTGTCAATAAACCGGTTCTAAGCTTACTGGCCCTTAAGAATCTTTGTGGACACAGGTCACGGCCCCAGAAATTCCAGGACCCAAACCAAGCTTTTCCCGCCATTTAATTTCATATTCCTCATCAAACAGAGGTAACATTTTTGCTGCTAAGGTCAGCAGTGATAAACTTGAGGACAACAATGTATATAATTCCAAACCAAAATGAAATCTAAGCTTAGATGCAATAGAAAATGTTGAATTTGTAATTCGTATTCAGCTGCCGGGGAGCCGGGAGGCAGATAGAATCCGTCCCCGCTAAACTTGATAAATTATTGACCGATGACCAGGTTTTTACCAGCCCGTATGCCACATTACCTGTCTTTCTTCGATCTAAATAATATACCCGGTTAAGATCAACGAAGACTTCGTGAAAATGGTCTTCTTTTTAGATGTCGAACGAGCCACTTTCCTTCAGCGCCATCTTTCTTTGTGCGGCTTTTCCGTAGGAGATTTAACCGACGCGAGTAAGCCAAGGAAATGTTTTTTTTTATTAAGTTGGGTACATTTGAGGGCCCCTGAGGGGGGATAGCCATGTCGCGTGTCGATTTTAAGAAAAGGTCCATGTCCAGTGTCGATTTTAAGAAAAGGTCCATGTCGCGTGTCAATTTTAAGAAAAGTTCCATGTCGCGTGTCGCTAAGTCTTATGTCGCATGTCGATTCGAAGACAACCCCAATGTCGCGTTGTCGATTTTAAAAATCGCCGTGTCGCCGTGTCGAAAAAGCCCCTCTGGGGCCCTACATTGGTTCGCTCACCAATGCATGCGGCCTATACTATGATGAACATAGGTTACAGGCCGAGTTTCTTCCGAGAGGCCTGCCTAAAGCCAGGGTCTGGATGGGGGTCAAGTGTCCAGGTTTCAAATTCGTAGTGTCCAAGCCCTGTCGGTGTCGAATTTTGAAATTTTCGGTGTCGCGGTATTCGTTAGTGTCCAGTGTCCATGCAGTGTCCAGTGTCCAGGTTTCAAATTCGTAGTGTCCAAGCGCTGACGGTGTCGAATTTTGAAATTTTTCGTGTCGCGGTATTCGTTAGCCTGAAAACAAGATTTTACGGTGGTTATAGAATCCCGGGATATACCGTTTATTTGTTTTTCCTTTTGCTTCTGAACATTAATTAGAACAGCAGAATTTTCCCTTTATCAAACCCGGCACCGAGAGCCATGCATAGCCGCACCGGGAGCCATATAGCCCGGAGCTATAGTCCGGCATCGAGACCCATAGCCCGGCACCGAGAGTCATAGCCCGGAGCCATAGCCCAATATACGTTGCGTAACTGTCATTGTCCAATTCGGATGCCATTAATTTTTGCCAATTTGAAATATTATCAAATGTAATCAAACGAACCCACGGCCGTGTGGCAGACATGTCACATTGTGAGTGTTCTGACCACAGGCACAGTAAATCGACTGACACAGGGGGGGGGGGGGGCGGATAGTAGGCCGTGCAGACCCTCCCCGTCCCACCCCTCCCCTGTGTCAGTCGATTTCCTTTGCCTGTGGTTCTGACTTTAGTCCTAGGCTTAGATCTAACTTCGATCTAGTTAGAATCACAAATTAGGATCGAGAATCTCTTTAAAATCGTGACAACCGTGAGAAGGATCACCTTTTTTCAGAGAAAATAGCAAGTTTTCCGACCAATAAAGGTAAAAAAAGCGGTGTTCGCCTTCGTCGGAAATGGAACGCACAACCTTGCGATCAAAAGACAACGTCTTACCAACTGCGCTATTGAGCTTCACGTAGACTTTCTGTGTTTGAACTATGTCTATGGTTTGAATACGCATGCTTCTGAATCCATTAACCATTTTTTGAATCTATCTACCCTGCTCATCTGTGTTAGCAGAAACATCTATTTCAGAGGGGATTTCGAGGTCTTTTTTTTCCATGGAAACCTCGCAAACCAATTCTATTCGGACTGATAATTTATTTCATATATGCCCTCCTTGGTATAATGGCCCAATGACAATGTAACTTTTGTTAACAAAGCTGGAACTGTAAAAGTAGACAAAGACTTGTCCGAACTTGTTTTACACTTTCTCATCTTTAGGAAACTTGAAAAAAAAAACGTATTTGGATTGTTCTTCCTGCAGTTTGTACAGTTAGTGGCCGTACAAAAGTCCATGGCAGCGCCAGTTTCTTGCGTCAGTTACGCCGGCGTCCATTGTCATTGAGCCTGAAGTAGCATAGGGCTATACAGTTCTCGCGATCGGGCCGCGAGATTTCAATTTTGGGGACAAACAAACACACGTGCTCCATGTTGAACTATAGGCAGCTATAAGTCAATTTCTTTCCAGATTTATTCTAAAGACTATGAGTACCATTTCACTAAACATGGCTATGGGAGATAGACGTTAAAATATTTGGAGGCGATGGAGCGCAGAACTTTCGGAATATACAAGGAAAAATCCGTCTTCACAACACTCGAATACTAAAAATAGCGTTATAAATTTAGCCCTGCACCCGGGCTTTCGCGAGTTCTCCAAAGTGCGAGTGACGTCACAGAGTTTCACGTGCCTCCGCGGTAACAAAAATGGCGAGAGCAAGTGATCGACTTAACCATTCCGCTGTCAAAGTGTGCAGCGCATGGAGTAACAACACACGGACGCGTCATTAAACCACATGGTAAAGGTAAATTAAGACCAGTAGGATGTTTTCGTATCGTTTTTGGATCACGAAAAGACAAAGTTCTTCATTCTTTGTAAGTTTTCTGTTTGAAGCGTTGCCCCAACGTTGTCACTCAGGGAGAATCCGTGTGACGTCATAATGTCTCGTTTTCGTAGGAAATGCAAAAAAACGTTAGTTTCTCAGCCGTGTTGTCCCGTCGTAACAGATATTAGTCATTGTGGTGGCGCAAATGAACGAAAAATATGTCGTCTATCCGTTTTGGGCAGCTATTTTTCTTAAATATTCTTAATTATATCGCCAGGCCTTCCGCAATGGACCCACCCCTCAGCGCCTGGCTTTTGCGCAGGTAGTCTGGTTCCCAGTCTCTCTCTTTGCGTAACATACACGTCATGCCTACGTCACAGATAGTCAGGATACCAGTGTGCGCAGAGATTCTAAACTCGTTCCGAACACGTGCTTCGTTTGTTTGTCCCCAAAATGAGTAAACCGGAAGTCTAGGCGAACGAGACTTTATAGCCCTATTCCGACCGCTATATGGCGCATTACACGAATGTGCACGCAGTGAACGCGCGAGTTGGAGATCTTACTCTAGACAATCTTTGATCCCAGTCAGAAATTAGCATGTGGATCTTGAACGTTCGAACTATAATGCACATTGCTGCTCTAAAGGAATTTTCATGGGCGGCGCGAATGAGGTTTAAACACGTATAGTACGTCTAACTACAGCCTATAAACTCCAAACGCACTTTTGCAAACCTACTAAAGCACACATATTATAAGATGACATAGTTGCCATTGCGCCGAACGTGCTCTCAATATATTTGCAGCAGCCACGCGCGCCATGGCAACTATAGAGCATTTTATTGTCTGTGATTTAGTCTATTTGCGACAAAGTCTTTGCTGCCAATGGAGTGTCAGCATGGAGAAATATTGTTTGTGTCTTAAAAAAGGATGACATCGCAGTACAAACGTAAGTTATATATAGTCAAAACGGAAACTGTCCGAACATCGAAATTTGCGAATTATTAGTTTACTCTACGAGTTGAGGACGAAATCTATGCATATTCCTTACCTATGAACTGGGGCCTGTCTGAGCAATTGTTTATCCGATCTGCAGTTCGATTCCTATCCTCACAATACATGACCTGCCATGCTATTTAATAGAGCAGACGATGTTGTTTTTATCGTTCTCTTGTCAGTCATGCAAAGGTGAAGGTCATCCAACTGCCACCTGATTGGTTCAAAATCTACGTCAAGTTGGAAAAGTCCAACGCGTCATTTGACGAGGGGCCCGAGGTTAAATGCAATTTCGCATGTGTAGGTGGCGCTTTTGCGTGGAGATTTTATGCGGCGTTCCAAAATAGCGCTACCTGGCGAATGTTTTGTGATGCAGACGACAACTCAAGACAAAATGAAGGTCGACGAAGTAATTTTGAATGTGCTGCGCTTTTTTGAGAAAGAAAAGAAGCGCGGCAAACTTTATCTGTCGCTCAATCGCACGAGAGATAGAGCTTGCGCTGCCCTTGGCATTTCCCGGGGGCGACTGCAGAGAGTTCTTCGACAAGACAATCATAATGTCATCGGTAAGAATTTTCATTATAACTGAGATATCATAATGTTATCACGTCTCAATGTAAAAGGGTTTTGCTAAATTTCTTCTTTGCTTGTTTGTTTTTACCTTGCATTTTGTCTATAATTTATAACCAATATAGTGCAGTATTTAAAGCGTATTTCTAAATATTATGACTCATCTGATACAGTCGGGCTGTTTTTTTTAGGCTGGAGGCCCCACGCCTGGGGGGGGGGGGGGGGGGGGGTCCTGTTCCCAGATGATTTAAAAGCAGAACTCTCCGCTCAATGAACGGGAGGGCGGGGTAGGAACGATACTAAATGGACGATTTCCCGGTCCACGGTTATTTAATATTAAAATTCACAGTTCAAGAAATGAATAGCCCAAAATACCCTTGCGCCCCCCCCCCCCTACCGTTTTTTTTTCAGAGGGAGGTGTGGGTGGGGGGGCACTATTATACAAATCTGGTTGCATGCCCCGTGATGCCTGAGACAGGGAACATTTCTGATGAGAGAGATATCCCTATAGGGCGGACATTTCTGATGTAGGCCTACAACATGTGCAACTGATATTTTATAACTTGTGACTGGCGGGGGCGGGGAGATGGGGGCGCGGGGGGGGGGGCGAATTTTGCATCCATAGAGCGGTTTAGCCGGGAAAAAGGCGGGTCATTGGAAAAAAAACCTTCCGAGCCGGTCGTGGTAAATGGGCGCTAATTACTGCGGAACCCTCCCAACCCTAGCATTAGTGTATTAATTCCCCCCTCGCCGCTCTCACCCACAGGGCCACCCACCTTTTCAAGTTTTGGATCCGATCTTGAAGAGAAACCTACCTAGTAGTACTTTTGGAATGTAGAATAACTATGTGTTTCGGTCGACCATATCTATACTTTGCGATCATGACTGACGTAGATCTTTATGGTTTTATGTGTGTGTGTGCCCTTTTTAGAAAACGAAGCCGCCTCTAAAACGGGTCGCCCTACAAAAGTGGACAACTTCAACCTGGAAGTCATCCGAAGGGAGGTCACCAACAAATTACAGCGAGGGGAGATCGTTAATTTGGTCTCCCTTCGGCGCGACATTGGGCAGCGAGACATTAATATCTCGTTGACCACGCTTCGGTTGAATCTCAACCAACTTGGATTCAAGTAAGAACTGTTAAAATCAGATGCTCCGTCCTTTATATGTTTGAAATAACTTTCAACCGGTTGATGCAGATAGATATTATGATAAAGCTTAAATAACTTTCACCCCAATTTATGTCCGTCACTGGTTTTTAATTTAATTTAATTTTAAAGCTTATAATCCATGTACCCTAAAATATGCGATCGCATGGAAATTTAATGTAATGAATATTGTGGCTGATTATAATTAATAACGGTTCCAGTACAATTAGCCTACCCTGCTATATCGACATGCACAGTATCAGTGGAATCAAACCGATCTACATTAAATGAGGCTAACCCCCACCACCATATACTGTCCCTCAACAGCTACACACGTAACGACAAAAGCAAATGCGGAACTGAGGTGACGGAGAGGGACGACATCCTGACGTGGCGGCGCCACTACCTGCGTCGTCTCGCTGCCCTCAGGTCAGAAGGTCGGCCCATCGTCTACCTAGATGAGACCTGGGTAAACGCGGGACACGCCCCCACAAAAGAATGGTGCTCGTCCGACGTAAAGCGAAAGCGCAAGGTGGAGCCTGGGCGCGGAGGAAGGTAATACCCAAATCAAGAACTTATATGTGATTCACGGAATGTAAATACACTATTCAACATCTTTTTTTTAATTAACTGTAATTTCAGAAAGAAAGTTTTGGTCATACGTAATTATACTAATACAGGTATATTTCTATGCAGGTGGATAATTGTCGATGCGGGTGGAGCCAACGGTTTCATCGATGGCGCCTCCCTAGTGTTCAGGTAAGATATGTGACCAGGCTCCATAGGTTGTTCTGTGACAAAGGGCATAATGCTGAATTTCATCACGGCAAATATACAGTCATACGAAGTTCCTTTTTGGTGTTAAATATTTGAGACATTACATCCTGAGATCCACTTTCTCTAGTAGTTGCTCTATTATCCATGCAAAAAATGTTTATAAAACCCCGCCTCATTACATTTTTGTTTCTATAATTAAGAACCTTTAGAAATGTAGATTTTTTTTCTCACCGGAATAATGTTGTGTGAGCATCTTTAAGTTAATAACATTATTTATCAATATGTGTTCAGATCCAAGAGTGGTACGGGGGACTACCACGCTGAGATGGATGGCCCCCGGTTTGAACGCTGGTTCACAGAGCAACTGCTGCCGGGGCTCCCTCAGCGTGGGGTCATTGTCATGGACAATGCCCCGTACCACTCGGTCATGACCGAGGAGTCGAGGTCCCCGGGCGCGGGCAGCAAGAAAGAAGAGCTTAGATCATGGCTTACGGCGAAAGGTAAGGGATCTTAGTATAGTTTATTGATACCGAAGAGCTCTTATTCTGACGAGATGCAAACATTTCACGCTTGATACACCAGTGATTTTTCGGATTTCTCCAAATGGAGCGGACATTTGAAATTTCAGCTCGTGTCTTAGTTTTATCCTAACGGATGGACCATATGATATGCAGAAAAAGCGGTAGGGGCTATATTTTAGAGGTGAAGGCCAAGAATTTGGTGTGGGGTTCGACCAGGCCAGAATTTGGTTTTTGTGGCCAGGAGTAGGGCAAAAAGGCAAGGTTCACATTTATATCACCTTTTCACTAGTCAATATACCTACTACATGTTTACATAAGCCTGATATGGGCCCAGGCCTGTTATTGGTTCATTTCTGTGTAGACATAATGTAGGACTCTTACTAACGGCTGTGAAGGCAAATACAAGAGGTTATATAGAAGCTTAAGAAAAATTTCCGGCAGGATATAGATATCTGATATGTCAGTAAACATATGAAGTTGTCAAAAAGCACATATATATGTCCCTAATAGTAGAAATATTTAAGAACACTGGATTTCCGTGTTATTTATAACTTGTTTTTTAAAGATATATGTTAATAAGGGCAGTTTTACAGTCATAGCTAGGCAACTCTGGAATTGGACATCATTTGGTGTATTTACCAAATTACTGTATACAAGGGCTGGCAATGTGGTAATGAACCAACTGGTGCCTTGGGCAAACACATAAAATGAGAAGCCAGAATGATATTATCTCTTTTGAGTGCAGAGGTATAGTCATTTTAGTCTTGAAAACAGCAACTTTTTTTGTCTCATTTCTCACAAAATTGATTTAGATTATCACACAAATCACTATATATAGCAATATATGGAAAGGAATTTTATTTTTTGACCCCAGTGAGACAAAAAGGTGCCCATGACTGTAAAACTGCCCATGTAATATACTGATGCATGTTTTAATACTAAGAAAGTTCTACCAATGTGTACACCCCCTTGTGTCTTTCCACTGGTATATATTTTTGCATGATCTCAAAGTGAGACTGCATCCTTCCTTGCAATAATAGCACTGTAGTATCAGAATTTCTGACTATATCCCAGGCATGTGAGGTAAGACTAGAGAAAGTTAAAATATCTGAAAAGATGTTTTTTATTATTCATGATTGTCTTGAAACTTGACCTGTATTAACAATATAAAATTCACTATAACTTTTTTTTGTAGGCAGTGTTGGTATTTCTTGGTATCGATGCTTATTATTCAAGAATGTTTTTGAGTAATAATTGTTTTACACAAAATATTAAATTTGTTGAAAATACCAAGAATACACAAGGCAGATATATATACACTTTACATTTTGCAATAGTAGATAATTATTTTCTAATATAGTAAGAAATATAAGGATACTTTTTGTGTGTAAAATACCTTTGATAATTAGTACATAGGGATATTATTTACAACTGCATGGAACCATAAATAACTGCATATAGCGAGGCATATAGCACCCTTAAACCTATATTTTTTTAAATAGACTGGATATAGATCTATAGGCCTATGGATTATAACTTTTAAACATTAACAAAAATCTTGGCACCTCCTACTCATGTAGATCTAGTCCAGGCTACATGCTATAAGTTATATCATTATATATCATTATAGAGCTTGTAGAAAAAGAAGAAACATGCAGACACAGTAACTCTCCTCACAGGACAGCGCGCAATCCATGATTTGGCGAGTATTTCCTTTATCTTGGCTGTGCCTTACTTTGCCCAAAAAGCACAGAAATCAGGCGAGTGTCCAATGGAGTGGGGATCCCCCCCCCCCCCCCCGCGCAGCACATCTGGACGAAATTCTAGATCCGCGCCTGACTGGGCTTATTCAATCAAACGCGTAACAAAAAAACTGTTCTCTTACTGCAGGCATTGCCACTGGCGATGACATGTTGCGGGCCGAGCTAGCCGCCCTAGTGAAGCAGCACCGCCCCGCCAAGAAATACAAGGTGGATGTTCTCGCTGAGGAGGCTGGCCACACGGTCCTTCGGCTACCGCCCTACCACTGTGATCTCAATCCCATTGAGATGGTCTGGGCGATAGAAAAGGGTCACGTGGCGACAAATAATACCACTCAGGGTATGGAGAACGTACACCAGTTATTTCTGGCGGGGCGACAGAAAGTGGCCGATGCCAACTTGTGGCCTGCATTTGTGCGGCACGTAACAAAAGTGGAAAAGAGGTGAGTCTCACTAACCCTACAAGGGTTTACCCGCCTTTAACTAAATAATGCGAAATAATCAAAAATATTAACGTGACACATAACCAGCAGACGCGATAAGTTTAATTTTGATCTTCTCGTGAAATATTACGAAAGGCAATTTAAAAAATGTAAAGTTTTATGGCTCAGTGATATTTCCCGTAAATGAACAAAAATGAGATTTATTAACAATAACAGAGAGCTTCGCACGAATCCAACATTTAAATTGGGTTAAAATTAAGTAACAGTTGCTTTTACGCAACTCGTATGGTGGCATACGACACCGTTATCCAGCGATGGTTCTACACAGATACTGGACAGCTGACGGTCTGCGCGACGGCCAACTGGTGCCTCCTGTCATCCTCAACCCAGCTGAGGACTCTGGGGAGGAGAACAACAACGAGGACTCCGAGAGCGACGACGAGGACGACGTCGAGGCGCCAGCGCCGCCGCCGGCGCGGATAGACAGATGCCCCGAGTGCGGCCGGGGTGAGGAGGAGGAGGATGAGGCTCTGGGTGTCGTCTGGTTCGGGTGCGACGGATGTGAGCTTTGGTGGCACCGAGACTGCTTAGACAGGTACGTGCATTGCATTTACACCCGCGGTATATCATACCGGTCATAATTTCAATTGAAAGCCGAATAACGATGGCCGAGGATGCTGATCGACAACCTTACGGGTTAAGACATTCTTTTTTAAAGCCTCATCAATAATTCAATCAAACCATGTAAGCCTAAATAACGGTGTGTGCGCCGCCCCTGTAGTTTTCCTTAAATACCGCAGTCCTGTGCCAAAGCTTGACGATTTTTCATTTACTTCCAGCCTGTCCAATGCTCGCATCGCCGCATCGTTTCGAAACTCGAGCCAGAGTTGGTTGTGCGAGGTTTGCCTCGTGCGACACCTGCAGTCTGGAGACACCAGCGTTCTCCCTGCAATCCTGGACAAACCAGAGGATTGATGGACATTGGGTTGCAGTTTTTTCCTCTACGTATATATTGTGTTTTTTCAGATGTTTATTATTCCTTGATATCCTTGTACCGCGTATTTCTCCTGTGACTCTCGCATTTTTATTCATCTCATTTGTATATCAACATTATATGTATACCACGATGTAAGATGAAAAGATTATTTATTATTGTATATATATCGCGACCAAGTTATATTAATGCACATTTGTTTACCTTTATCTGTGATACGTACATTATCACCGGCACATATAACGTGCAAATACACAAATTAAACTTTTGCGACACATCACAACGAGTTGTCTATTTCTGTAATAAACAGCGATTCTGTCTCTCACGGTTATAAGGGAGCAGTCAAAAAGTCTCCATTTTGATCCCAAAGCTACGACTCCTAGTTATTGATATCATAATTTTGTGGGGCTTACCAGGGGGGAGGGGGGGGGGGTGTTTACCAGGGGGCGTTGCGAACTTGATCATATACTGTAAATGTCGGTCTATCTGACGAAATACATTGGTAAGTGACATTTTGTAGATGCAACACCTGAGGCGGATCCAAGGGGGGAGGGAATACCCCTCCCTGAATAGCGAATCCCCAAGAATTAGGGAGAGTAATATCCAATCCCCAAGATGAGGACTGCTCAAGACGCGAAAAAAACCTCGAATGTGATATCGCGAATATCGAGGAATTCACAGACTGCTATAACGGATAGCGGTAAATATAGGGAAAGGGTCTTTGCGTTGAGTCAGGAATTGTACCGATAACCTTCCCAATAAATTTCCAAAAGCTAATCGAAAGTCTGCAAGAATTTCTGGATACTAATCGCAGAGATCGGAAAAGGTATTCCCCGACCTCTTTAAGCGGATGTTAATGACTGTTGTAAGACGGTTAAGAAAAAAAATCGGTTGACAATAAGTGGTCACTTATACCCCCCTCCATTTCCAAATTCCTTGCTTACCTATAAATATATATATATATATATATAAGAAACATATCATGGTGACAGCGGAAGAACATTTTTCCTCATTCCGAAGAACATTTTTCCTCATTCCTATTTTCTGGTGAAATGTCAAGCCCATTCCCGATGACCAGAAATACCTATTATACCTCCACCCCCCCCCCCCCCCCCCCCCCTACACACACACACAAACCGCACACCCCAGTGGCCTATTTCACGTGCATAGTTTAGCCGGCTACGGGGCTTAGTTGGCTAAAATCACTCATCATTTACATGGTAACTTTTGCCGACTAAGCCCCGTAGTCCGCTGAACTACGTTTCTGACATCCACCACAGCTGGGCTACAGAAAAAATATATTTCCGATCAGTCCCAGAATCACAAAGATCGAGGATTTTTCTTCCAAAATAACGACCGTGAGGAGGACGACATTGCCACGCACGTAGCAATATAGTCAAATAATTAACACTCGTCTATTAGGTATGTATCCAGGCATTTTTGGATATATCGTGTGGTTGATGCTTTGGTTTCTTCGGGTGAACAGCCACCGCAAACGAACGTAAATAACGATGCGTGCGCCCTCTTTCGTCAGGTAACGGAGAGTGAAATGTGGTGCATGCCGGGATGGTCAGGGTTTACTGGTTGACCTGCTGTAACCACTTTGTCAGAAGGCGTTTGCTTTCGTGCAATGAACCAAATTTAGCCTCAATAGATACTAAACTGATTTCAGGTTCACTCTGTGTAACTTTAGGTTTGCGTCGATGCTTAAAAACAGAGTTAATGATAAAACGCTACGAAGGAATTCAAACCTATGACCCCTTACATATATGTAAATGGTATCGCCCAGTGACGTCACAGTAAACAAGTAATGGCGCCATCAAGCCGATCGGCTGCTTCGAAGTGCAGCAAAGCAACATTTCCTTATAGTTTATTTGCAAGTGTCTCAGGAAACGTGAGTTGATATACACTTATTAGGCCCCGATTTGAAGTTCACACAGAAAGTATTTTTTTCTTCGAATCAGTGAATATTTTCTTGTAAACGGGAAATTTCGATGTTCGGAGAGATTCCGTTTTGACTAGTCATTGTACCAGTGATTGCGCAGGCAATTGCACGTTTCTTAGCAGTTTCGACAAACGCGATTCACTGCATACCTGTAATGCACATAATGACAAAGATCCGTTCATCTACTATCAATATTTATTAGAATAGCATCAAAGTTGCGTACTTAAGGTAGCAAAACAGACCTCAGAACGCCAGAGCCCTGCTGTCAGACGCCAGGACCAGTGATTGCGCACAGCACGTTATCCACAACATACTATATCCGACCTTAGAATAAACCAATAAATAACACACTTGATAAGACCAGAAAATTTACCAGGTGCATTGCAGTAATATTTAATTTATCATTGAATAATGACTACATTAGACTGACTGACAGCCCCCCCCCCCCCCCTCCGGTAAACTGACACCATCCCGCAGGCAGACAATATGTGACATGCCCCCCCCCCCCCACCCCAAAAAAAACCCTCAAAATACCTCACTAATTGACATCACAAAAAAAACGTATGCATAGCAATTACTCTTCATCCCCACACCTCATTGTCTTGCAATGCCAAGGTACACCATGGGCCACACTGACTTGAGCAAACTTTCGCTGCCCTCGAGGGAGACAGTCCTCGTGAAACCAGGCAGGACAGCGGTCGCAGCCTACCCAGGACCCACTAGCGTTGGTGAAACAAACTAGACAGACAACTGTTTCATCATCCTGCTCTGCTCCTTGTAGTGAGGAGGGAGGCGGCAACAAGTGCACCTGTGGTATATCTGTGCAGTTACTTCTGACAGACATCTGCTTTGAAGGTCCAGCTTCTATAGGACCTATATACATGCCCATATATGGGCCGAAACGTGAGTCTACGGCATTTATGACTTTGATTTTTTTAGATAGGCGGCATAATTAAAGCGGCAATTATAAGAGCTGACCAACATCAACGCAATTAATATCGGGTTTATTCCTTCGTACCGTTGACTGTAAAAAAAAAAGTCAAAGTCATAAATACCGTAGACACACGTTTCGGCCCATATTTTCCGCGAATTTGCCTCGATCACTCTCAACATCCCTGAGAAAGCAACACTAGACCATTTTAATGATACCAAACTTACGTTTGCGATAGTATCCTTTTTTATGACACAAAGAATATTTCTCCATGCTGACACGTCATTGGCAGAAAACGCTCTGTCGCCAAAATACTAAAACACGCGTCATAAAATGATGGTTGCCATGGCGCCGAACGTTCTTTGAACAATACGTGCTCCATATTTATACCAGCCACGAGGATGCCATGGCAACTATAGAGTTGTGATGTAATGTCTGTGATGTAGTCTATTGTCAGCATGGAGAAATATTGTTTAGGTTACACACCAATAGAAACCATCCCCAGGTTAAGTAATGCAAAAACCCAAATTTTCAACCCCATGCTAGAAAAAAATCGGTAACCATGTTTGACTATATGGGCCATAGGAAATTATAGAGAAACTATCCAACTTTATTTTAACAACAAACAGAACATAGGTTCACGTGCGATATTTTTAGCTACAGCCCATAGTATGACACCCCCTCTAGCGCGACCCGCCGAAAATTAAACACCCAGCGAATCAGCATGTGATAGGTTGACCGAAACCACGCACCCGTAACGTCCGCAAACATGATTAAATACGCCACAGATTAATGCAACAGGCAGTAATCTGGCCAAACATTAGTGAAAGAAACAATATATACAAAGAAAGAAGTAACCAGTAACCATATAACCCTGATATACGATCATATTTTAGGCACTACTTGACGGTATATACTTTTCTACGCACGACCTATTGGTGTGTAACCTTTACATACAGGCGCCGAGGGGTGGGTCCATTGCGGAATGCCTGGCGCTATGATTAAGAATATTTAAGAAATATTGCTTCACAAAACGGATAGATGACATATTTTGTATTCGTTTGCGCCATCACAATGACGAATATTTGTTACGACTGAGAAACTAACGTTTTTTTGCCGCTCCTACGAAAACGAGGCATTATGACGTCACACGGAGTCTCATCGGTGACAACGTTGGCGCAACGCTTCAAACAGAAAACTTACACAAATTAAGAAACTTGGTCTTTTCGTGATCCAAAAGTGATACGAAAACATCCAACTGGTCTTATTTTATCTTTACCATGTGGTTTAATGACGCAACCGTGTGTTGTTACTCCACGCACTGCACATTTTGACAGCGGAATGGTTAAGTCGATCACTTGCTCTCGCCACTTTTGTTACCGCGGAGGCACGCGAAACTATGTGAAGTCACTCGCTGTTTGGTGACCTTGCAAAAGCCCGGGTGCAGGCCTAAATTTGGAACGTTATTATGACGAAAATTGTCAATTTTCGTCATATGTCGGTCGGTCGTGTTTGTTTGTCTGTTTCTATATATGTATGTATGTATGTATGTATGTATGTATGTATGTATGTATGTATGTCTGTTTCACGCAAAAACGGGAAGTCTTCTTATGGCCTAACAACTGCATGCATCGGTTCGCAGTCTTCAGTACCTTATAGCCACGCAGTAGGGCTAGAACATACTCGTCACCCAGGTCAAAAGGTCAAAGGTCAAGGTCACAGCGATTTTTTGAGAAAAAAAAACTAAGAATGCATATATCTCCGTTAATATTAAAGCTAGAGATTCCGGGTGAGTTGCAAAATGTGCTCCACTTTAAGGCGCAGTTTTCGGGTATTGTCAGTTTTCTCGCTTTTGGGCACATTTGCCATCAAGCTATCGCTATGATGTTCTAATATGCCATAGAAATATGAATTAAGATGAGTTGTGTCGAATGTTAGAGTTCCCTGATGCGTCACGTGACGTCACGATGACGTCACTTTTGGTACTTAAAACAATTCGTCAAAAATCAGAAAAAAATCCCAAAAATAAGTGAGTAACATCATATTGTAGGAAATGTAGTTCCTCGTATAGCTGTAAACTAAAAATAATATGTTCCTATCTTACTTCCGGTTCCAGGGCCGACGGCAGTTCTCTATGGGACTTCCAATGTTAAAGCGCTGTATCTTTAGGCTGGGAAAAATGTTTTGTCGTGTATTTCACAAGTGCCTCCAGCAAGCGTCACCGGTATTTTTTTCTTAGTTAAACATGATACATAGTAGCCTTAGTGCTTATCGCATGCGATTGAAAGATACGGCTTTTGGGTGTTAGCAGAGGCTCCCACGGGTGTCCTATTCAAGCCACCACTCAATGCTTGCACCTGTGGATGGATAATACTAAGCTGAGTCATAATCTGTCAACATGGTTCCATGGCCACATTACTTTTCGGTATATAGTCGAAATCGTTTAACATGGGATCCTATGGGGAAAAATGAACTTGATCGAATATGACCTACTTCCGCTCAAGCTATTTCAGTCTCCTTCGCCACACAGTGAGGTAATATCACCTTGAAGCAAGCTATAAGAAAAACACGGCGATATCTGTATTACTTTTTGTTTCCATGGCAACGAAGCCACTGGCCTAATGATAAACATACAGATTCTTGCCATTGAAAGAAAAATCGTCAAAAATCAGATAAAAATGCTAAAATTGCATTCTTTTCGCCAACTAGTTGCCAATAAGCATCTACAGATCACTTAATGCTTCAATCAGGCGGATGTTGCTCAGTTATGGCGCTAGAGTGCTTCAAAGTGGGACGACACCTTTGCGGTGCCACCAATGATGAGTGCATGGAGATTGTGCCTATCTTTAAAACAACGTCAAAATTGAGAAAAACATGCCAGAGCTGTGATCTTTACGCCAAATGGTAGGGACCATCGATCGGCAGAGAACTAGTCAAAGAAACAAATGAGTTGCTATATCACTTCGCATGCAGTGTTCTTTGTTCTTGTCCTAGGTCTCCGTGTCTCCGCAATGATGAACTAATGCAACTTTTGGCCATTTCGTCAAGCCATAGCTGAAGGACTATTCTTTCTATCGCCTAGCTCTTCAATCGAATAAGTTGTGGCAGTAAACCTTGGCGTATTGCCACTTGGACGTTGTCGTGCGTCACGTCATAACGTCACTATGACGTCATGACGTCACACATCGTACGTAAGCTATTACTCAGCTATTATAAGGTATGGCGTCTTTCGGGTCGCTTTACGTTGCAGGTCGTGTTCAGGGACAGTTTGTGCCGTGTGTAACTGTTTTGGCGCAGTGGATATGTATGCGTCAAAAATGACGTCATAGCTAACGTGCCCCTACGAAATGTTGGGTTTGCTTTACTTTTAGCCACTTTGGCAATAGCTGTCATAACCCGAGTTGATAAGTAGACATATTAAAGAAATAGAAGCCATCTTGAGCATTTGCGCGAACGTCAAATGACGTCATGTCACGTCACGATGACGTATTATTAGATAAAAAGTAAAATTCGTAGCGCCATTCATAATGAGTCAAGCAATCGCTCTTGAGAACAACATTTCATGTTCACTTAAACACGTCGTCTTCAGAGACACCTATGGCGAGCTGGCTAAGTGTGCGTCAACGTCATAGCTTACGTGCTCCTACGAAAGTTTGGGCCTGCTTGATGTTCAGCTAATTTGGCAATAGCTACCATTACCCACAAGTTCATGAGTTCACCCATGATTTCGTAAGTAGGTATACTTAACAAAATAGAAGCCATCGCGAATATTGTCGTGATCGTCAAATGAAGTTCGTGAAGTCACGAAGACATAATAAATAAAAGATACGAAAGTACCGTTAATATTGCTTCAAGAGAAGCGCATTGGCTTCAAACTGGATGTCCAATTAAGCTCCGCCTACCGTGCCACACTGCCTGTCGAAGGCAGCATTTAGCCCAAATTGCCTCTATAAGGCCCTTTAGCCAAAATTGGCCCTGACGACTCGTAACGTCGCCATTAATACAGCTTACAAATGTACTGATGTATTTTCGTCCTCGACCTATGGTCGAATATCTCTTGTTTTTAGCTTTCGAGTGTTTTGAAGACGGATTTTTCCTTTTATATGCCCAAAGTTCTGCGCTTCATCGTCTCGATCAAATATTTTAACGTATATCTCCCGGCTATTGCCATGTTTAGTGAAATGGTACTCATAGTCTTTAGAATAAACCCGGAAAGAAATTGACTTGTAACTGCCTATACTTCAACATGGAGCACGCATGTTTGTTTGTCCCCAAAACTGTCCCCAAAAAAGTCTCGCGGCCCGATCGCGAGGGTGTACGCCTAATGTGGCCGCTTCCGGATGTGGCCGCCGATCAACAACCAATAGGAACGCAGAAGGGTGTTGGGGGTGGGAGGGTGGGGGGGGGGGGGGGAGGAGGCGGCGGGTGGTGCGGCACGAAAGCGTACGGCATGACAGAGGTTTCTCGCCAGACCTTGATGCCGTGCCTGGTAGGGGTGGGGTTAGGCAATCGCAACAACAAAGGCCACGCCAGTTTCGGCAGTTCTCAATTACCTAGGCGGCTTCATTCATGACACACTTTGGGGGTGGGTGGGGGGTGCATGGTCGGTTCGCACGCACGGAAGCCTTCTCAGAGATGGCACCAATTGCAATATATGGTGGTTGGTGGTTGGATATGGTGGTTGTTAAAACGAAGAAACCAAAACAAATCCATGTAAACCCAGCTAACACATAACGTTTTTAGAACCTTTTTATAAAAAAAATTTTGGTTTTTATTTGATTATAATAATTCATAACGTTTTATAACGTGTAATACTTTTCAGGATCGTAATTTAAAACGTTTTTCTGCGGTTTAAAGAACGTTTCTTTATCTGGAAAATTTAGGTGCCCGAAAGACGTTTTTGTCGATGCAAAAAAACGTTTCAAACTAAAAGATTCACAAGATGAAAATAAGATACATCACTTGAAAGTGAAGTGATACAGTCAAAGTATCGGTGAGCAACAGATTCCTGGAAAGAGCTGCATGAAGACTGCTGAAACTGCGCCTGTTAATTCATAGCAACTAACCCCCCCCCCCCCCCCCCCGCCGCGACTGGACATGATTCAAGATGGTTGCAAACGTCCACTCGTTGCTGCATATACTGTATATAGTTAATTAAGGGTCTGGAAGCGGTAAATGGCGACACGCGACACATGTATATTTAAAAAATCGACATTCGACATTGACCCCCAAACGCAGGCACTGAGGATCTGAAAAAGCTTCGATACGGATGGTGGCATTTTAGAAAAAAAACGACACGGAAAAAAGCGATGCGGCACGTCATGAAAATCGACATTTGACACTGCAGATTTTGAAAAATCGACATTTGACACTGCAAAATGTGAAAATCGACATTTGACACTGCAAAATGTGAAAAATCGACATTTGACACTGCAAAATGTGAAAATCGACATTTGACACTGCAAAATGTGAAAAATCAACATTTGACACTGCAAAATGTGAAAAAACGACATTTGACACTGCGAAGTTTGAAAAATCGACGCTGGACACGGGGCTTCCAGCCAAGTAGCTGCACTTGGTCCACATTTATTTTCACCAAAGCCCCAATCGTGCCCGGTGTTGGGACAAATGTTTCCGTATTAAATGTGTTCGTATGCTGTAATGCGGGAAGAACAAACATGCCCAATCGATATCGATCAGAAAAAGATCGGATGTAATTAGGGACCTCTCTTCAAATGACCACGGCGCCCTTAATATTGTAGGTATAAACCTCTGGTTACTTTTAGCGCTCTTGCCATGCTCTGGCTGTGTATACCTTCTATATTACTCTCCGTAACTTTCATTTTAAACTTACGTAAACAAGCCAATTTGTCATCATAAAAAAAAAATATTGTTTCACTTGCAGAGACGTCAAATACCTCCAAATGGGTCGAAACTCATCTGCAAATGTGTTAAACATACACGATGGTTGTACTACAACAATCGACAAAAACATTTGCAAAAAATATCTTTACTATAGCCATAAAGAGCAAAGACGCTACTTAACAGCCAAAATCAATGTTTTGGCGGGAAAATTTGAAATCGTGATTTTAGGGCTTTTTTTCATCATATCAGTTTGTACCCTCTAGGTAGTGATCAGTATAGTAAGACTCCCGAGCTTTCTTTTCGTGTATTTATAATAACCAGACGATCATTATTTCTTACCAAACCGGACACGTCCGAGATCGTCGTTATTACAACTTAATCTATTCTATTGTTCTTGTGTTCATAAGGTTCCGCCGCTAATTTGTAAATACCGACCCACTCAACCGTCGCGGTGTGGCTGCCTTGCGCGCATAGATCGCACAACCCCTCTAGCCCTGCTGCTTTCCTATTGGCTGCGTGCCCCCTCCCCCCCTGCCCCCCCCCCCCCCACCCCTCCAAATTCATAGCGACATCACCAGGCACCAGGGACAAATTCTGCCCCTCATATACGTCCTTGACCTTGCTACACCCTGCAACAGCAGTCTCGGTCAAAATAGGGAGTAATTATTATTTTTTAACTGCCTGGTCAGAATTGACAAGAAAGTCAGAATCGACAACAACACACGTCAGTGATTTTGAGAGTGATCGAGGTATATTCGCGGAAAATATGGGCCGAAACGTGTGTCTACGGCATTTATGACTTTGACTTTATATCGTACTCGCCTTGCTAAGGGCGTGATCGATTCGCCTCTTCCAAAGTCTACCTCTTCCGGAAGAGTGCATGCAGTGCGATCGTTTTGCCTCCTCTATTCCGAGAAGACCTCTTCTGCTCTTCCGCCCAGCTAGGTGGAAGAGAGAAGAGGTAGAGGCTATTCCAAGATGGCGGAAGCTAACTATGCAATATTCGCTCAGTGTGATCAAATAGGTTTAAGGGGGAACTACATGAATAAAACAACGAATAAAATGACGTGAAACATATGTAAGACATTATTTTGTTATTTGAAAGGCATGTGTGAGGTATATGAGGGCCCACATATGTAGTCAACCATGTATCTGACTGTTAAAGTTGGGCGATAGTATATGGATTTGGGCGATAATTTGTGTGCAATAAGTGAGTTTCCGTTTGCCATTTTGGAACTACTCTTCCAACTCGTCACACGCGATCGGTTCGTCGCTCATATTCTCTCTTCTTGGATGAGCTCTTGTCCTCCTGGAAGAGTTGAATCGATTAGACTCTTAGTGAATGCAAGATTTTGAGATGCATTCAGAAAAACTGACTACACATCCTGCGGTCATATGTTCCGTCGAAAACGCTACTGGACTAAATCCATTCTCCCAACCAATTTACGGCTTGTTTCCCCAAAAGTGGCAAAACAAACGAACAGTGCCGATGAATAAAGTTGAGCTGTTGATACGAGATATATTTAAAATGTAAGTTTAGCTGCCTCAAGGGAACCATTCGGTAATTGTGTTAGCTTAGTCCATTCAGCTACTTCAGTTCAGCTGTTGGTAATTTTGTAGTTTGAACCTCATCCCTATTTTCGCTCAATATTATTTAGCTCAACCAATTAAACGCGGTCCGCTCCCAACATGGATATGTGGCCACACGCGACACGGAGTCTAGTGTGGCTGGACTAAATACTCTTGTAAAACGGTGACCCGCCACCTGGCGAATAATAACGAATATACACTAATTCTGGTTGGGAGCTGGCCTAGAACTGCTCACATGGTCACAGGCATATCTGCTTGACCGGCTGGTTCCCAGCGAGTGCATTAATTGTAACCAATGAAAACCATTCAAGCATGACGCCACCTAAACAAGACCAACAACAACGGAATGACGAAGACAAAAAACTGAAGGAAATAGACATGCCGAGAAATCTCAACCTTTTGCCATCAAGACGACCAAAAGTGCCTTCAGCCTCAGCCTGAGCGAAGCTTCCCTGAGGTTTGGCGCAAGTGCCCCCAGGCAAGCCCGCTTCTCTAGGGGCACAACGGTAACAATGTTAAAATCCTTTGACGTTAGTAAGGAATCGACTGTAGCTTTTATTAGAATGTGTGCTCGAACAATCATAGTGTTTACTTATTCTATATACCTTGTTCTATCATCTGACATCAAAAAAGTGTGTTGCCACTAGGTTGTTTCGATTATATGGAACACACGGACACACATATGGATACACGGAAATGTTGGAGCACACAACTGTTCCCGACCAGCCATCCGCCATTTTTTTTTTTTGCGGATACCGGTACCTGTGAATGCGACTTGGTTCCTCCTCTCCGTTAGCATATGACTCTCCACTAGAGGGCCTTGTCAGTCACTCACTATGAACTTAAGGACAACAGCAGCGCCCTCTTTCACAGGTCATTGACTGTTGCAAAGTTTGGGACCCAGGCTACAAATGGTTCAAATGGCGGCAGGATTTGCCAGGTGGCGCTGCATATGCATGCCGGTTGGTAGGGAAAAGTCGCATGCTCCAACATTTGTTTGCGAAAATATGACTGGAACAATCTAGTGTTGACACACTTTCTTAATGTCAGAAGATAGAAAAAGGTATATAGAATACGTAAGCACTATTATTGTACGTGCCCGCATTATAGTAAAAGCTACAGTCGATTCCCTACTAACGTCGAAGGATTTTAACATTGTTACCGTTGTGCCCCTAGAGAAGCGGGCTTGCCTGGGGGCACTTGCGCCAACTATGAGGTATGACCCACAATAATACTAGGACCAGAAATGGCAGAATTTACAGAAAAGGCGAGTTTTCGAGGCAGAAGTCAGAAGGCTGTGCCTAAGCTGGGGATTACCTTTGTTACCATAACGTTTCAGGTCTCAGCATTGACATTCATTAATTCTTGGAGATTCACGATTAGTTGTTGGCAATTTTTTGAGATCATTATCTGTACAATTCCTGGTTCAATGCTAAGACCCTTCGCCTATTTACCGCAAATCTATTATTGCTTTTTAGCAGTCTGCAATTTCCTCAATATTTACAATATCACCATTGAGGTGTTTCTTTTGCACCCAGCTTAAAAATGTCTTCATCTTGGAAGGACATTCGATATTGCTCTCCCTAATTGAGTAATTCTTTAGGAATCGCGATTAAGAGGGGGTATTCCTCACTCCCCTCTAGACTGTAGCCATTGTGAGTAGTGCTAAATCACTCTTCCATCAGGATCATACCCTATTGGAAGAGTGATTTGGCACTAAGATGTGGGCTCAGTTTAGTTTATAAGGGTACCCCAGCCCTTTTTGCTGATTTACAAATTATAGCGCCTATGGCTAGCATAGTCCCATATGAGACAGTTGTTGCTCTGCACAACAGTCTCATGTCCTCATGTAGAAAATGAGGGTGTAAGATTTGTTTTTGTGGGCGACTAAGTGTTGTTAACCGCACGATCCATCAAACCCTTGTCAATCTGTACTCTGATACCTTAGCTTCATATTTACCACAAAACCCCCATGCATATGAACTAATAAAGTATCGCATTACTATCAAGTCATTTGAAATGAGACTTTCTTGTTGTTTATCGCACCATTTCGTATTTGGTCATTCTTCACCAGCTGCTTTTGCCAGGTGGTGTTTCGCTTATTGCGTGTGAATGGCTGGGTGTATGAAGCGCCACCAAGCGAATGGTGTGGTTTTAACAACATGCACGTATGCACAGTTTCTCCACTGGGTGGGCAAGGTGGCGGACAGAACTGAATTGTGTGCTGCTTCGAAAAAAATCAACAGACAATATCGTCGTAATCACGGAGACTTCAACCAAAATAACAAGATAAGTTGTGAGATGCATACTTTTAGAAACTATTGCCATACCCCAAAAAGCCAGGGGCAGAGGGGAGAGGTGGCATGCAACAGTGCTAGCATTGCCCTAGTCCTATATGAAACAGTTGTTGCACCACACATGAAGATAACAATGTCACAGGTACCATGTCACAAATGGAGTTATGCCTGTCTGACCACACTTATTAATGAAGCAAGGGAGAGAGCCATGCCATTCACCGTAGCCGTAACTTGCCATTGCACACACTTGACTCAAATTACACATCCCCAAAGAATAAATATGCAGAACCTACCCATCAACATACTCTACTAGGTTCCTAAAGCTTTTACAACTTTCGTCAGATATTTATTTCTTTAGTTGGTAATGTGTTTTCTTGTAATGCAGATCATTTTTGTCGGAATTCAAAAAACTTGATCTTTAGCATTTGACCTCCTTTTACGATGTATTCAATTGTTGTAAGAGTAACTTTATGACTTTACAGGCTAAAAGTGCCTTTAAAATTCCAATAAAAAAATTAAATAAATCTATAGAGGTAAAATTGATGTATGAGCAGGTTTACATAGGTTTAATTTAAAGTTCAGCTGTGTCCCGGTGGTAGATTTGTGAGGAGGAGGCCACACATCACAATTATAAAGGTCAGCAGCTTGAGTTGTTGGCAATTGGGACATGAAGGTGGGGTGAGGGTGGCATACAAATAACACATTCATGTATATACATTTTTAAACTGCCTGACCTAGATTTCTTCAAATCTTCCATTGCATAATTGCACAGTTGCGGGAGATGAATGATATATGAAACAATCCTCAGATTAGGATGCCAAACATTATTGATCGATTGGCTGGAAACAGAGTGCCCTATGAAACTATCTATGGTGGCCCCTGGCTCTTCCCATGAAAAACTCAGCTATGATCCCAAGGTCCATGGTGAAGTCCTGTCATCATTCAAGCACAAGCGAGCATATATAGTGTTAATTTGATTTCACTTATTCCCATTTGTAGAGGATTAGCAAGATGGTGCTGAAGGCGGACCAACAAAAGATGCAGACCCTGCTGAAGGACACCATCACGCTGTTGTGTAAGAACGGCCTGGCCTACAGCAGCGAGTTCTGCGTCGAGGCCCTCATCGGCATCACGCTGGACAAGGATGAAGTCTTCCTCATCTCCATCAACGAGAAGATCAGCGCCTCTCTCGTCAGCAGCGATGGCGAGAGGCCAAGGAGTAGGGTTCCGATGGCGCCTAAGATGCAGCGACACCGCGCTGACAGAATGCCAAACAGGATGTCCCACGAGGAACAGGCCGGGACCGCGTCCGCTGACCCGTCTGTAGACGAGAACAAACACGATAATACGCGCCGTAATTCCGCGCAAAATGCCCAGGATTGGACTCCCGGAGCCTCTCCCACGAAAAAACGGACATATTCTGCGAAAGAGGACGCCGCCGGGTGGAAGAATGAAGGCCTCACGTCAAGTGCTGTACTTGTCAAGCAGGAACCCACCAATAACTGGTACGAACCGCCGCCGCCGCCACCAGCCCCAACGGCCACTGACTCAGGCCTCACTCCGCCGAACTCAACTCCGAAAGGGCCTCTCCCGGAAATCCAGACTGCGTTTGGCCTCGGCTGGTCCTTCGGCGCGCTGGAGGGTGAATCGCCGCGGGTCGGGCGGCTCGGTCTGCCACAGCCTGGCGTCTCGCTGCCCTCCGGCACCGACTGGTCGGCTGCCGACCTCAACACCGTCTTGGCGTTTCCTGGCGGTGGGAACGAAACGCCACGTGATTCACACAAGCGCCCACTCAGCGAGGTATTCGATATTGTCTCGGCGATCAGAATTTGTATCTTTTTTTTGCTTGAGCTGTAAGAGTTTCTTTGTTTGTGGGTGTGAAGTTGTTAACGAGGTCACCAATAATGAATACGCAATATCAACGCCCGGATCAGCTTATGGTCATAACGTTATCTTAATGCCATGGCTGGAACAGCATCTAACTATACACGCGTTTTGCTCTTAAATGTTACTTGACGTAATTTTATTTTAGTCAGATCCTATCCATAGTCTTGCGAACCCAAATTGCTGACTTTCTTAGCCTCATTAACTCGGTTGTAAATTTATCACGCCGGTGTCTTTGCTCTTTCGCAGCTTTCAAGTCCGCACAGCGATGCTGGTGAGCCACAGGGCCAGCGGTCCATCTATCCGACGAGTCCCCACGACGGCCTACCCCAAACGACTGCTGGGAAGTCGCCGAAAACACGCCACCTCTACAGCTGTTCCCTTTGCGAACGGACGTTCTGCAGTGTCGCGGGTTACCGCGATCACATGAGGAAGCACTCTGGAAACTACCGCTACGTGTGCAACGAGTGCAACAGGGGCTTCATGCAGACCAGCCACTACAAGAGTCACATGGCTAAACACCAAAATGGAAACTTCCACGCCTATCAGATGTGCCCAGAGACATTTATACAGAGATCGGAGCTAAAGCAACAAATACGCTTGGCGCATTCCACAGATATGCTGCCCGGCATAAAAAGTGAATTGTCAGTCACCGACAGCGAATTGTCTGTCTTGAACAGTGAAATGTCAGGTACGAACAGTGAAATGTCAGCCACAAACAGTGAAATGACCGTAATGAACAGTGAAATGTCCGCCACGAACAGTGACATAACCGTAATCAACAGTGAAATGCAAGTCACGTGAAGTAACCTCCTCATGAACATAGAAAACTTGTTGACGGACGAAGACCTTTACGAAAAGTATATTCGTCTTGTAAAATGACTGGCGCGTTGGTGATCAGATGGGATGTCTGTCACGTTTAGTCACGTCAAAGGAGTCTTTTGTGGAACGCGCGTTACGTGAAATGACAGTCACGCGAAATGATTATCACCTGAATTATTTGTAAAATAACTGAAGTGAATGTGAGCCAGTCATGTAAAGTGGCAGTCACGTCCAATGATTGTCCCTATAAAATAACGGCGTTCACCTTTTGTTCTATTTGCAAGAGCCAGTTTCCACATAACCTAGCTGCCAGAAATGTAATAAAACTTCCATCATACTGGTATGTGTGTGGTTTTATATTGTACACTGTGATGGCAAAGTGAACTTGGTTTATTGGTTTGAGGAAGACACTTTATTCTGATCCTCGCTGTAATGGGAAGTCGGATGTCCTTTGGGGCATAGGTATGGACCATCGTAACATGGACCCCTTTAATTAAGCACATGAACCGCCAATTTCCTTAGGCCATCAGGACATGTCAAATAAACACAATATAATTGTTAATTCCAAAACATTTATTATCTGCATACCAAAGCGTTCTTGAGAATTTAAAATTGGAGCATTTTCTTACAAATCGTGACCCCAGTAGCACTTTAGGCGTATCAATTACGATTACGACAGAGTTGTGATACCCAGCAATGAAGACTGAATTCGTAGAACAAATAGAGACCAAAGTTCACTTCAAAGTTTTTTTCGATGGTGACCTGGATTCTTTTTATCGGGGTATATTTATTTATTATATTTAGTGTTAAAGGATCGCAATTTGCATACATACATGGCATTATTCAAGGACCCAAACAATTCAGTACCAGTTTCTAATCATGAAAGTATACATAACCTATTGGTACAAGTGCTTCAAGGTTGCCAAGGGTTCTCCGAACACTGTCAATGTCACCAATCATGGGTCGTTGTTCCATGTTACGGCGAACCATTGCTTCAGCATAGCTCACGTAGGACTCCCGACTACCATTTACTATAATATTCCATTTCGTGCGCGCTGACATGGGAGATGGACCCTAAACAATCCTGCCTTACAGTTGAAAACTAGGACGCTAGAAAAGTACAAACATTTATTGATAATGGCTATGCATTTCATTTAATATAATTTCCGAGAATTACAGAGATATACGACACATTACAGGAGAAGTGATCGGTGTTCATTGCCACCTTCGCGGATCGTACGGAAGGTAAATGCCAATAGATTATTAATTAAAAAATAATGATATATGAACAATTCAGGGAAAAGACGGCGTATATAAGACAGGATTCAGTTCCCAATAGCACAATAGACCGCAATGTTAACTTTTACTACCCCCAACCGTTGTTGTAGATATCTGGGGGAATACCCAGGCCCCGTGCTCTCGAACAATGTAAGATGCCGTACAGGATTTGGTTGCCTGCGACAAGGCTTTATAGCACACCTCTTTGTTTGTGAACACGGACCCCGAATATTCATAATATGTATGCATTTCAATAAATTACAACCGCGGAAAAGGTTACCATTTTCTTAGGATACTGAGAAGTAAAATCAGTAGACGAAGACAACATCTCAATAAATTAATCCGATATAACTAGGCTCACTTATTTTATAATGAATCGGTTCATTTTACTGTTCCTCTAACGAGAACGTCAATAAATCGCAAAGCAACAATCATACGTTCATATGGCTTCTTTAGGTCCAGAGTAAGGAAGCTTGTACATTTTGCTCTTAGTTCGATGTGTCCGATATACAGACAAGACCTGCGAAATACTGATTTCTACTACAAACATATAAACAACAAGTATATATACACAGCGTACATTTAAAGCCAATTCTGAAGTGATACTTGCAACGAGAACTATTTTTATACAGGTTTAAATAGTCCGCTTCTGCAAAGAAAAAATGGCATAATATCTTTTCATTTCCTTATCCTTAATTTTGATGGTGCTCAATCAATAACGATTTAAGAAAATGGAATATCATGGAACAGCTGTTATTACTCGAGAAATAAACTCTTGGGACTCAAATATAATTAGCAACAGGTGTGGCTGTGGTTATCATAGGGCGGGACCTTCCGTCACAGGAATGCGAGTTCGGTAACCGGGTGGCCGCAAGGCCTCTGCTGGCGGCGACTGATCCCATGGCGGCGGCCGGTCCAGAAGCATCCCCTCACACCCGCATTCCGCTGGGTTCATTCAATCCAATGTAGGGCACCTCTGAATTCCTCTTGCAGATGAGGACGCAGGAGAAGGCCATTCCCAGGATCTAGAACGTGTAATGAAAACATGTTGGTTGAACAGTTGCACACAGTTGCAAAAGCACACATAACAAAACAGGCACATGGGAGTCAGTCAATCTTGGTAGTTACGAGACAATTTTTCTGGCCAGGCGATGGACACATGGTATATATTAAGGTCACACAGTTGACAACGAACGACATAAAACTTAAAAGAATTTTATTAGCATGGTGCATAAATGTCGCGATATTAATGTATATGTTGACATGAGGACGAGGCAGTCAAATGGATATTAAATAATCAATTGACACCTGTTGCTCTCGATATTATTTGTCATTTAAAGCGCTATGAACATCTTACCAAGACGACGGCAAACGCAGCGGCAACCCCTGCGATGACCCCCAAGTGTAGCATGAACTGATCCTTCATCAAGCTGTAGCAGCCCTGTAATCAAAGACGATGTACATGTTTCACGCGAGTTTTGATATTTCCATATATACACAGGGTTACAACAATAATTGTAACATAATTGATAAGTAAAGGTGTTATAAACAAAGCGGGGAAATGTTTCGTCAGTTCACATAGCGGCGCATTCAAACGCCACCGGTCAACACATAGCCCGGTTATCTCAGCCGGTAGAACATAGTACCTCATGCGTGGAGCATCACACCCACAGCCTTGTAGGTACCGTTCTGAACCATACTTACTTTGGAGTTGAGTTTCACATCCCCGGGCAGGTAGGTACAGTTCTGACCAATGCAGCAGGATTCGGGGTATGGCTTCTCTGTCCTGGTGTACCATGGTGTGTTCAACCAGTCTGTGTGGTTGTACACACCGCAACATTTCATCTGTGAAGCCAAGCGACAATGTAAAAGTAACGTAAAATAAAGATATAAACGTTGCACCAATACAGATATAAAGGAAATTGGGGTTTAACAAACTCAATGGGCAAGTCCTGGTTCTTGGCAATGTTAGTTCATGTCAATAGGAAACATCGTGGCAAGAACGAAGCCATATCAGAAGGGGGTAACCCCTCCTTCATTCACAAATGGGTTTCTGTATCCTGCAGAGTGCGGCAGAGACCCCAAAATTGTTGCCCCTGGTTGCCATGCAGAGCTTACTCCGTGGACAAAGCAGCCAACCAATGAAGTGCATACCTCAGTCTGCATGAAGTCCACCTCGGTCTGCCAGTAGGTTTCGTTTTCCATGTCATAACGTTCCAGTCCCTTCATGAGTCCCTCGCTAACGGCGCTGTCCACATCCTTTCGGTACACCCAGCCCAGGGAGGCAGCACAGATCATGCCCACCAGGATGATCAATGTCAGGGTGAAGAACTGAAACAGCCAAATAAAGTGCAATTATATTAAGGGATCCATCTAGCAAGAATATGTTTCAACAACATGTTCTTTCCTTTATTGCTCACTACTTGAATATACTTGTATTGATACAATCAGTATCTAAATAATGGATTTTTATTGAGGGTGATAAAAAATGTGTAAAATTCAAACCAGTCATTTATGAAGCATTACAATATTAACTTAATAACTTAAAAAGGCCTCATTGGTTTATACCAAGTAAAATCCAAACAACTTGAGTTAGATATAAAACATAATGGGGTCAGTTAGCTAGCTTTTACTTACCAATCCTAAGATACATCTCTTTTCTTTGCAGGCCCCAACGCAACCCAAGATACCAAGCAAAAGGAACAAAACTCCAGTTGCCAACAAAAAGGATGCTGGCACCAATATGTATAAGGCTTGAGCCAGATACTCATAATGACGATACTCCACAAATACCCAGACGCTGATGAAGATCAAGCCTGCAGCACATGCCTGCAATGTAAATATAGTTACATTATGACATGTTCATTTTTTTTGAAAAATTATATGAAAAAATACAACTGTCAATTTCTCTATACAATATAAATGGTATGCCAGGTACTCGGCACTGTATAATGAAAGAATGTTTGGTTGGGGAAAGATATATGCTCGAACACGTCAAAAAGGTAAGACTTAGCGCTAATGCTTTGTTTGATGTTATTTTTAAAGAAATCTTTTTAAATGCCTGACAACAATGGTATATTTTAAAATATTGGATGCTTGTCAGGCCTCTCTGAGATTTTGCATACTACCCTCTGTTATTATAGGCTATATAGATAGGAGCGTATTGATTCAAGTGCTCGTAGATGGCGGAGGCCGGAGCTTGCGGAGCCACTAGACTAGGTTTCGGAGATGGAACTAAAAGCTTAAACTTTAAAGCTTACTTACCCAGAAGAGAAAGCTGATAAAGCCCATGACGGCCTTACTGCCCATAGACGACCCTGACGTGTTACACATGTTGCAACGATGGATTGATCCAACAACAGAAAAAAACTTTAAACTGTAGACGAGACTTAACAAAACACCTTCTTCCCTTCAAAGTCACAAATTCTTCCTGGTTCGCTGTGTTGCGCAGGCTAGTGTCACTGTCATGCGAGTGCGATCATGTGACTGTGTCAACATACAGTCAACCTCAAAGCATCAGTTCATGCGCGTTGACAGTTGTTTGGTGCCAGAAATACGTATAAAATGACAAATATTTTGTTCATTATTAAAGATAATGTAATGATAAAGTAGCTCATCTATGTAAATATATGTACCTTTCATTGCCATTAGATATATTGATAGCTGATCAATAGCTTTGAGAGTACAAATTTGACATGGAACAGACACTAAATTACAAAAGTAGCATAGCTGAAACTGAAAGTTATTTAGACCATTGAAGCAGACCAGATATGCCCGTGACAGGATAAGCTAGTGGGTCCTTCTTCCATTGTTTCCGCACAGCTCACTGACCAGGGGCGGATCTAGGAATTTGCCAAGGGGGGGGGGGGGGGGGGGGAGTTAATCTCTGAGGGGGGGGGGGTGCAACCCCCGTAACCCCCCCCTAGATCCTCTCCTGTGACTCACGTATTACTTTTACGGATCTGAAGGGGAGGGTTCAGTGTCCTTCAAAACTTACAGTGTCTACTGTCGATTTTTGGAGCAATAGTCTCGATCGTTGTCAGAGTTACGTGAAAACGCCGTAAACTGTGTCGGGGTCAAATTCACATTTTTGGCGTGGGAATTTGGATGCCTTTGTGGTTCGTAAAATGGCTTGCAACTGGTGAATGCGATTTTTACTGATGCCACAAGCGTTTGTAATTAATAATCTATTTGGAAGCCACTCAAATGTTTTGCGGAAGAGTTTCATGAGTATACCTTCAGGCATAACCTAATTATTATCTTTTTGCCTTTTTGGAATCAGCGGGGAGGGGGTGAGGGGGGGGGGCTATGATAAAACTCCGATGGGGGGTGGGGCCCTGGACGCCCAGTAATCCATCAGAGAGCGAACAGCGATAATTTCTTATGACATAAATGTGTCTTAATTATTGATGGCGGTAAACTGCCACCTATTACACAAATCTGGTGGGGGGGGGGCGGGGAGGGTTCCGAAGGTGACTTGATGCCTGAAAGAGCGGATATTCGTGATGAAAGATACCCCTATAGAGCGGACGTTTGATGAAAAAGATCCCCCCTATACAGCGGATATTCTATAACTTGGGTCGGTGGGGGGTGGGGGTGGGAGGGGCGGGGGGGGGGGTTCTAAAAATGTGCGTTCATAGAACGGGTTGCCGAGAAAAAGTACCCCTTAAGAGCGGATTTTAGCGGTAAAGCGCTCCGACCGAGCGGATTTTGGCGATTAAAAGCCCCGATCAAGCGGATTTGGGCGGTAAAATAGGGTGGGGGGGACTTTACCGCGGAACTCCCCCAACCCAGCAATGTATTAAGTACCCCCCACTCCCCGGGTCGTGCACCACGAAGGAAACTTGTCATGACGAATGCAAGCGAATTATTTTTGTACAATTATATTAGAATATGTACGTATGTACATTATGTATCATGGATTGCTCTGATTGAATTCAGACATTTTTAAATGTTCACTGAGGTGCATTTGGCGACACGTGACACAAGCATATTTAAAAAAATCGACATTCGACATTGACCTCCAAATTCCGACACTGAGGATCTGAAAAGGCGACATCGACAAAGACTTTTTAAAGAAAAAAACGACACTGAACTTGCCCAAAACGCGACACGAAATTTCGTGAAAAATCGACATTCGAAGCTCAGAATTTTGAAAAATCAACATAAGAATTAAGCTCAGAATTTTGAAAAATCGACACAGGAAGCTCAGAATTTTGAAAAATCGACACAGGAAGCTGGATCCCCCTTCCAGACCCCTTTTTATGCAGTTGATACCGGAATGAATGTGAGGAAATATGGAAACAAATATTTATCTAAATCCGTAACAGTGTAAAGTTTATGAAACGGGCGCCATTTTCAGCTCTACAAGTTTGTACTATCGAATTAACCTCTTCGGTGCCAGCGCCACCTAGCGTCCTTACGGGTCAGCCTCGCCGCCATCTTGCAACCTCAGGGTGGAGAGACAGAAAGGTGACCATGCTGACAGGAAGGCTAGCAGCTACGCTCGTGAGGCAGTTGCCTCGCGTTGCCTCACAGGTTTGTGGAATAATGATCAGGAGTCACGCTCTGTATGAAAATAAAGGGGATATATGTGTCAGTTATTTTGGAAATGATTGCTAAAGTAACGACCTCGGAACACCGGCGTTTCGGCTCGGCGCGTGTCATGTCATTGGCCATCGTTCATGCTTGTGAACCGTTCAGAAAAGCTAGGCGACACGGCGTTCCTTTTTGTATAATCTGCTAATAAACTGACTACGGTTTATCTTGTTGAAAAGTGAGTTGATCATATACGGACCCTTTCCTCTTAAGTAGCCTACAAATCTATACATCCGCTGCTTGAAGACATTGAACATTGTGAAGTTCTGCAACGGAAGTGACCTTGACTCTGCTTGAGTTTGACATAGGGCCTATGAGAAACCGGTGATGCTCAGACTCGTTCTATTGACCTGTTGACATTGACAACTATATCTAAGTGCACTCTACCATGTCTACTCTTCCTAATGTTGCCATTTCTAAATAAGGTTACTATTATGTAACTAGACTTGGGATAGAATGTTTGACACTTGTGCTGTTGCCCAATCTTGCCCAGATCTAAAGTCAAAGTCATAAATGCTGTAGACACACGTTTCTGCCCATGTTTTCTGCGAATTACCCTCGATCACTCTAAAAATGATGTCAGAAAGCAGCACTAGACTATTTTAATGATACCAAACTTATGTCTGTACTGCGATGTTATCCTTTTTTATGACAAAGAATATTTCTCCATGCTGATACGCCATTGGCAGATAACGCTCTGTCGAAAAAAGACTAAAACACGTGTCATAAAATGATGGTTGCCATGGCACCAAACATGCTTTGAACAATACATGCTCTATATTTATACTAGCCACAAGGATGCCATGGCAACTCTAGCTTTTCATTGTCTGCGATTTAGTCTACAAGTGTCTGCTGCCAATGGAATGTTAGTCCTACAAGCAAGCTGCTGTAGCTACCGCCAACAGCGTCTTGCTTCTAAGCTCACCCCGCTCATTAGCAGAGCGAAGCGACGACAATACCCGGGATGTTTTTCATCACCTAAGTGAATCTACACATTGTACAGCGCTCTCTTACCAATATAACTTGCAGTAAAAGGTATTAGCGTCTAATTTTGCGTGGTAGAATTGTTGTCAGACGTTTTGGAGCATGAGAAACAACAACTTTGCACCAGTAACAACTGAAAATGAATCAAGCTCCGCCATGTTTGCAGTTGCACTTCTTGCCGAGAAGCGGTGTACACTAACGTACAAATTGTGTGCTCGCCGTAACAGAAAGACTCCTCGCTGACTTTGTGCCGCGGCGTCTCCAGGCGTGATGAATAGTATGGAGGGGGTTGATGGGGTACCCAGCCAAATGTAGCCTAAATTTCCAGACGTTCTCTTCTAATGTTGGTTTTCATATGAAATGTGGGTTTTGTGGATTTACTTTTATTTAGGAATATTTTATTTCTGAAGGTGTATTTCGATGAAAAATAGCCCCCCGCCCCTCGCCGGCGGGAATAAGGGTAGCTGATAGTCTGAGCGGATCAATTGCTACTTTTCTGGCATTTTCCAAAGGTGGATGCTCGTCTTAACTGTTCATCATTCCCCATCCATTTCCGAACGAGGGAAATACACCTGATGCCGCCAAAACCCACAAATTAGTGGGAGCAGGGGCTGACACAGGGGCAGGAGTCCTCACCCGCCCGCTTTTCTGAAATGTCCCTGAGCAAGAATGTGGTACCCCCCGCCTGTTTGTACTGGATCCCCTACTTTGTTGGTATCAAGCTCGGGAGGTGGGGATGGGGCGGGGGCAAGACTGACGAGCGTAACTTCAGCGTACAAGCTGAAATTACGTACTCCTCGCGTTGAACCAAAAATTGCACAAACAACTTGCCGTTGGCCGATACTGTTGGCCTGTGCATGCTCCACTGTCACCGTGACGGGCCAGGGCCGCCGCTGGGCTCTGGGAGGGGGGGGTACTTAATTTATTGCTCATTTTGGGGTGGGGGGTTTCCGATAAAGCCCCCCCCCCCCCCCCCCCCATCTCAGTCGAGGTTTCACCATCGAAATTCACTCGGTCTGGGCGTTTTAATCTGTTGTGGCAGCCCGTCTATGAACGCACATTTTCAGAGCTACCCCCTCCCACCCCGGTCAGCAGTTTTTAAACATTGTCTCTATAGCTATAAGGATATCTTTTTCATCACAAATATCCACTCTCTCAGGCATCAAGGCACCCCACGGAACCCTCCCACCAACTTTGTATACGAGGCCTCCCCTCCCCCCCCACCCCTGGCCGCCGGGTTGCTGACGGTTTAAAATATTCTGAGATCCACACCCCTCCCGCTGTCATTTGCTCGGTGAGATGGTCTTGAATGCAAATTAAACATCAATGGAACGCTGAAAGAACTTCCACTTAAGAGGTGCTTTCAAAGATTTTAATACGATTTTAACGATGTCAATGATCTGGTAAAATCGAACCATTTGAGACAAATGACCGTTAAACTATTATGAAATGCTGTTTGATGTGATGTAAAATCCGTACTTTACACTTCCCAACCAAAAATGTGCACGTGCCCAACGATTATTTCTTCTGGTGCGCGTGAACCCCAATCAAAACATGGCGCCCGCGGCAGCCAAAAAAGGTCAGAAATCACACAGCAGAGGGAAAAGTTATCAAAACACAAGCATCAACCAACGTCATATCCCAAATTAGTAACAAATCAACAGAGAATAGGTTACTTTATGTAAATATGTAGTTCATTGCTAAATATCGAGGTGCAAAAGTAGTTTTATGACCGTGTAAAGGCCGACCAGATTTCGGACGGGATTCTGCTAATGAAAAGAGATTGCTAGGAGATGTAACATAGTTCTGAGACTGGACCCATATCGGAGAGGACTATGTTACATCTATGGCACTAATAGAGTGTCAGCATGGAGAAATATTGTTTGTGTCTTAAAAAAGGATAACATTGCAGTACAAACGTAAGTTTAGTATCATTAAAATGGTCTAGTGTTGCTTTCTCACGTCAGTGATTTTGAGAGTGATCGAGGCAAATTCGCGGAAAATATGGGCCGAAACGTGTGTCTACGGCATCTTTGACTTTAGCGAAGCTGAGGTGGAGCTTTGCAACTGTTAGATAACATTTCAATATTTGTTTATTCTCACCTCTCTTTTCTATTTGAGCTATAAAATTTTCAATATGTATGATATATACCAATAAACTGTATCATACTTCATATACTCAAGACAATAAATATATATTTTAGCAGAAATTTCGGCTATCATTATCTTACATGAAAAATTATGTAGTTAACTCTAGATCTAATTACCCTCTGGGTTGTTGATGCAACCCTACATATACCTTTAGAAAATACCAAGTTTAGCATTTCCAGTGCAAATCGCTTATTCAGTAAGCTTTTGTTATGTCATGCCTTTTGAATTTCAATCCCCGCTTAAGCCTGGTATCCTTAATGTACAGATTGATTCAATTTTCGCTTGCATTTTGCTGGGTTTAGTCTATATTCTTGCCACAAAAACAACATGATAGATCTGCCTGGCTGATTTAAAATGTTCAAGACAAATTAAATATCTATTTGACAAAGTTATATCTATTCGACAAAGTTATTTGACAAAGTTATATCTATTTGACAAAGTTATTTGACAAAGTTATATCTATTTGACAAAGTTATATCTATTTGGCAAAGTTATATCTATTTGACAAAGTTATATCTATTTGACAAAGTTATATCTATTTGACAAAGTTATATCTACTTTTGTCAAAGTTATTGAAATGACCTACCCCCTGTTGGCAGTATGGCTGAACGCCTACAAATTTTGAGCCACTAACCTGGTTCTGAGCTGGTGAAGCCTGGGCTGAAGTTGGGTGGAGGGTTTGAGCAAGGAAAGGGGTTGGATTAAGTGCATGTGGGTTTGGGGTAGGGGTGGGGGTAGAAGGTGTAGATGATGCGATGCAGCGAGGGTGTTAAAAACAAAGTTCTGGCAATTTCAGGTTTTCCACCTAATCTTTTATTGATAGCTGCAAGTTTCCATTTACATTATAATGTTTTAATTTTTTGGGATACATGAAATTCGCATGGTATGACTGCTGATATGAACTCAGGCAATATGAATTATATATGTTGTCATAGATGTCTTTAGAAGCCCAATATGGCGACCCACATTTTTAAGACTACACAAGCAAGGTTAACAGAAAAAGGGTTCAACAACATGGCCTGTTATTTATTGCATGAAATGGTGATCTTATTCACTTAGAGTCTAAATTCATTTCCATTGAAAAGTAAATGCTGTACAGGTGCTGTATAATTAACTTTAATGTAATTTGCTTTTTATGTTTCAGACCACTAAGAATGCACTTGGTGCTGGCTTTGTAGCATGCAGGAATGTCCACACATCAAAGCCCACATATGCAGCAGGAGGTGAGTGAAAATATTAATAATCTATCTCGGTGAGTTATATAGTCCAATCAATATTGTTTGTTATATATCCTTTTTAATTATGTGTAATAGCTTCCCATACTGCTTCAGATAGTTGGTTTTGACTTCACATTTCTCCATGTCTACACATTCCTTTATGTATGGCACTTTTAAGCTTCTGCTGAGGTGTCTTCCATCTTGGAAGAGCGTATCTTGGGCCATGGAACAAGCGCAAGCCTAGAGGAGACTGGGCGTGTGCTGTCCATTGGTGATGGCATCGCCCGTGTCTATGGTCTTAAGAACATCCAGGCCGAGGAGATGGTGGAGTTCTCCAGTGGTCTAAAGGTACTTAGTTGTACAAGAACACATTACAGACATTGTTAAGTGCATTACTTGAATGAATAGACTTTGGGACAACAACATTATTTACAAGTAGTTTATGTTCCTGTGTTTGAAAGATAACTGGTATCCTTTTCATCATATGAATGCCTCCTTTTGGCCTCAAGCCTGCTTTGCAGGCTATTATTATTATTATTAGGTCATTCAGTATTCAAACATTGTTACGAAAATACAAGCATCACTCTATTGTGATTAACGTAAGACATAGTTATAGGGTAGTAAATAGTGACTTGGTAGACTTGCTATATGAGATTTATATAATGCCTTTTCGGGGCCGGCGCGACAGCTCAGTGGGCTAGAGCGCTCGCATTGAGTGCTCTGGTCACCTGAGAGCCTAACGGCACGTGGGTCGGTGGTTCGAGCCCTGCTGTGGCCATGTCCGTGTGGTCGCAGGATAAAGATCCCATGTCTTTCTTCGTAAAGAGTAGGGGGTTACCCCCGGGGACATGGCTCCACTCTCCCTTCCTTCTCCCATTGACGCGATATGACCAAAAGTGGTTAAAGCGTCCTGAATAACCAACCAACCATATAATGCCTTTTCAATTACTGTGATGATGTTGACTACATTTCACATCAAATATTGCGAAAACTGCACATACAAAAATTACTATGTTGGGGTCTTTTATGTTGTATGTGTGTCTTTTGTGATTGCAGGGTATGGCTCTGAACTTGGAGCCTGACAATGTAGGTATTGTGGTGTTCGGAAATGACAAGCTCATCAAGGAGGGAGACATTGTGAAGAGGACCGGAGCTATTGTCGATGTCCCTGTTGGAGATAATCTCTTGGGTCGTGTGGTTGATGCCTTGGGAAACACCATTGATGGAAAGGTAAAGAGTTCTAGTCTCACGTCCTGTGACTGCATTGTGTCCTCCCTAAGATTCTCTAAATATGGATTGTCTTCCTTTACACCAATCTCAGCATATATAGCTGCATACGCACCAGCGTTCTCGAACTTTCCTGTATTTTTGGGCCCAGACTTGGCTGGGGGGTATGTAACAGTGATAATATATGGCAAGTTGTCCAGGCATAAATATGCAGGAGGGATAGTAAAATACATGTATGTTATGCTATCATTAAGGGACCACTTGAGGGCGTTACGAGGGCCCGTGTCGGTACCAAGGCTCCCGGTATCATTCCCCGCATCTCCGTGAAGGAACCTATGCAGACTGGCATTAAGGCTGTCGACAGTCTGGTGCCCATTGGCCGAGGACAGCGAGAATTGATCATTGGAGACAGACAGACTGGGTAGGAACTCCAGTCCAGGGATATCCTTTCGGCGACCATAAGAACCACTATGGCGTTCACCTTAATTATCCTTCAGGCTACTCTTACAGAATTTTCCAATTTTTATGTAATGGCTGCTGAAACATTTGTTTAGAAATTAGCTGGACACAATATATGATCTTCTTTATGTTAACTCATTCTGGGAATGGATATGTTGCCCGTAGAGCATAAAATTTGTATTATCCGCCAGCTAGATATTTAGAAATGATTGGCTAGATCCTGTCACCAAATTTCTTATAAGATAATTGCGTATTGAAATGCATTTGTGTGGATCTTCGTTTTACAGTAAGACCGCCGTAGCTCTGGACACCATCATCAACCAGAAGCGCTTCAACGAAGGCAAGGATGAGAAGGCCAAGCTGTACTGCATCTACGTGGCCATTGGCCAGAAGCGCTCCACCGTGGCCCAGATCGTGAAGAGACTGACCGACGCCGACGCCATGAAGTATACCATCGTGGTGTCTGCCACGGCCTCTGACGCCGCCCCCCTCCAGTACCTGGCCCCCTACTCTGGCTGCGCCATGGGGGAGCACTTCAGGGACAACGGCAAGCACGCCCTCATCATCTACGACGACTTGTCCAAGCAGGTGGGTGGTGTGTTTTAGGCTGTCGCCGTGGGGGGTGGGGGTGGGGGGGCGGGGCTCTGCTTATCCAGTTGGGTGTGTGTTCCCCAACCTGATAGGGTTGCTTTGGTTTTAGCAGCGGTCAAGTGGTAAGCCCATAGGCAAGATTTTAATATATGCTGAATGATTTAAACGTTGTGATATTTTTGCTCGTGGAATGGCTCGATAAATAACTTGAATATGCTGTTAAACTTAAATTGAAATGTAAAATGAAAGTCTTACTTTCTGGAAATCAGATTGCTGGTTGCGTATCATGAAATTTTGAAACGACAAGCCACTGATATTCCTCTTCTGATAAACATGTTGCCCCATACCAGACGTGTCGCCACAGGTAACACTGCGGGAGACCCATAGCTTAGTCGGTGGTACGCTATGCTTCAGATCAGTCGCCCCAGGTCCGCTTTTTCCCCCCCATCTCAATTGATTATTGTCCTCATCACCTTGTTGACACGGTGCTTTTTTCGCTTGGCAGGCCGTGGCTTACCGCCAGATGTCCCTGCTGCTGCGCCGTCCCCCGGGTCGCGAGGCCTACCCCGGCGACGTCTTCTACCTGCACTCCCGTCTGCTGGAGAGAGCCGCCAAGATGAGCGACGCTTTCGGCGGCGGTTCCCTCACGGCCCTGCCCGTCATCGAGACCCAGGCCGGCGACGTGTCCGCGTACATCCCTACCAACGTCATTTCCATCACGGACGGACAGATCTTCTTGGAGACCGAGCTCTTCTACAAGGGTATCCGCCCCGCCATCAACGTCGGTCTGTCCGTCAGCCGTGTCGGCTCCGCTGCCCAGATCAGGGCCATGAAGCAGGTAAGGCAACAAAAGTTTTATCCCCGAGAGTTACCTTTGGCTCGGATGTACACAAAGGTGGCATTAAATGCCAATTCATTGATCCACCGGGCATTGGCCGGTTGCATTAAAGCTGTCACTGGTTAAAGCTGATTATGGAACAATTTTCCATCTTTGTAATGACTTACTATTCATAGAAATTTACTGGTCATCCCGTCTGATCTTCGTGACAACTCCATGCAAAACAATGGGAATGCAAAATGTACAATATGAACCGCTTGAATTTTACGAAACTTACTATGGACTTCCGACCTGGCCGCTTACTGTCGAGTGTCTTGCTATTCCTATGGAAACTTTTTGTATTTAAGCTGCTGGAAAATAGGAAACGTTAATTCATAACATTGGTAAAAAGTCTCATTTCAATACATCTTGTCGTGTTTTTTTGTGTGGAGAAGTTATCCTATGCCTACCCTATCATATCTCTCTCAGGTTGCCGGATCCATGAAGCTGGAGTTGGCTCTGTACCGTGAGGTAGCCGCCTTCGCCCAGTTCGGCTCCGATTTGGACGCTTCCACCCAGCAGCTGTTGAACAGAGGTGTCCGACTGACCGAGCTCCTGAAGCAGGGCCAATACGGTGAGTGGAGGCCAAGGGAGAGCCCGTAGCGATCTCCCGGCAGAGGGCGTTCCGCTTACGCTATAGGCCCTCTGTCCCAAGTCCAATTTAACCATCAGAATTATCCTTCATACGCGAGAATTGAAATGAATGTAATCGAAGGCATGTTTGCAGTTTGGCATCAAATACACCATAATCTAGCATTATATGTCCTACTTCGGTTGAGCCTGCATAATTCGAGTTGTATGTCCTTCAGAATTTTGTAAATTATATTTTGTCGTTACATATGCCATCAGACAGTGGATAGGGATGTTTCCCTGGTGTAGCCTGCATAGGTGCAAAAGTGAAGCTACAGATACTTTCTAATTAAAAGCGACCCCCCAGTTAATGGAGTATGTATTGTAAAGACGCCAGAAATTGGTGCGAATGGATCTACGTAACATAGTGGTCGAAGACTCGACTGCATGCAGACCAATAGGTCGAAACCGGTTCCAGGTGATCTAATATTGCACAAAACGGCTCTAAAACAATGCTGATTTAATCTTATGCATGCCAAGGTGTGTGTGTGTGTTGATGTCTGTTACGTGTCGCTGACGGCCGCCACTCCGTTGTTCCAGTGCCCATGGCTGTCGAGGAGCAGGTGGCCGTCATCTTCGCCGGAGTGCGTGGACACCTCGACAAGCTGGACCCCTCCAGGATCACCGCCTTCGAGGCCGAGTTCGTCAATCACCTCCGCAGCTCCCAGCAGGAGGTGCTGACGGCCATCCGCACGGAGGGAAAGATCAACGACGAGAACGAGATCAAGCTTAAGGGCATCGTCACCACCTTCCTGGCCGGATTCCAATGAGCGCCCCATCCTCTAGAACTCTTTTGAAGGAAGGGAGGGTTTATATATTTTCTGTAGTCACCGAAAAAAATGAAAACGAAAAAAACTATAAAGAAAGTGGTGTTGTAACCGGGAGGGAATAATTAGAGCGGTGCCCGGGACGGGTAGTGGCGCTGACGGCACCACACGGCGCCACCCACGTTCCGGTACTTCGGGGTCCGTTTCCGATAGCCCGTGTTTTCCATGACTACCACAGCGGTGAGGAGTGTGAGGGGCTGCCCCCTTGTACGCCGACAGTGAGCCAGTCATCCAGCCCGTCACTCCCACCCAGCCCATCGTGTGCCATGAATGCCGCAACTTCTCACGTGGAGACTTAAAACCTGTTAACGTGCGATGGTTATTAATTTAAGTGGAGCAGCCAAACAGATAGAGATGCGAAGGAATAAAAATGTTTGTTTCTTCCACGGGTATCTTGTGATTTGCGTTGTTGTTGAATTTACACCCACATGCTCTGTCGCTGTTTATTGTTTCAAGGAAGTGTTTTGTCGCCAATGATTAATGCAACCTTGGAAGATCCCTTTATCAGGGATTCTATTTTTCAAAACTAGTTTTTCTTTTTGAGGCTTTTAACTGACGAAACCTGAGCTCTGAAAAAAATCCGTGGCCCATGAAGCTTTATACCGACAAGCGGGTTCGATGCTCGTAGCGGTCTTCCGTCCATTCGCTTGGTGGCGCTCAGCTACGCTCAGCGGAATGTCTTAGCCAATGATTACTTTAATCAATATCTGCTAGTTCTGCGGTCATCAAATTTAAATGATTGTTTGTAAGCGTGATTCCACGGAATAAGTGCTTGCTTTTACGAATCCCGTCCCCTTACCTCAGCGAAAATCTCGACAATAACTTCATTTTGCCAACTTACCAATTTATTACACTGGTATATACTTCCCTTCCTGTTATTGAGAACACATAACGTTGGTAATCTATACTACTCACAATTTGCTAAGGATCACTTTTATGCAGAGATGTCTGAGTCTATGACGGGTGACTAATTCTACTATAATACAGATAAACCTTCCCAAATCTGTGTCCAATCTGTTACTCGTGTGCCACCATGCATGGTAAAGGCCAACATCTTTGCATTATAGTAGAATTACAGTCACCTGTTATACACACGGATATCTCTGCATAGAGGTGATCCTTAGCAAATTGTGAGTAGTATAGTATGCGATGCTATAAAATTATTGCGTCATCCAGACATAAATTCGGTAACCAGAGTAACAAACAGCTATTTTAAGGATTTACCACAATCGGAGTGGTCAATTGCTCTTGTATTCAGGAAAGTGTATGTGCTATCCTAGCTTGTATTGGGGTCGTTATGAGAACAGAAAGCCTCAACTGGCGTCCGCAATTCTGTCCAAGAGCATGCTTGTGGCCCACATAATGACGGAATTCTGTGATTGTGGATGGTTGGTTGGTTGGTTGGTTTTTCAGGACGCCTTAACCACTTTTTGGTCATATCGCGTCAGTGGGAGAAGGAAGGGAGAGTCGAGCCATGTCCCCGGGGGTAACCCCCTACTCTTTACGAAGGAAGACCTGGGATCTTTATCCTGCGACCACACAGACATGGCCACAGCAGGGCTCGAACCACCGACCCACGTGCCGTTAGGCTCTCAGGTGACCAGAGCACTCAATGCGAGCGCTCTAGCCCACTGCAGCTGTCGCGCCAGCCCTGTGATTGTGCATGGAGGGATGAAGAGAAGTCAGCATCCAGTGATAAGATACTGATTTGTTGCAAAGCGGGTGCTAATAGGGGGTACGCGTGATTGAGGTATTTTATAATGTTTATATATCAGGTTCCTTACATTCTGCGAAGGATTTCAGTGGATGTCATTTTTGTAAGACATAAGTCCAGGCACATTATGCTACAAAAACCAGCGGAAATAGACAAAAGCATCAAGGAATATTTCTTTAATCTTGTACCCTTGGTACAAAATAACGTAACAAATACGAAGAACAAGTAATGATACACAGAAGCAACCCTACATGCCTGAGAAGCAATGAAATCACAAGAGCAACAGGATATGAGCCACATATATCAGAGTAGCGAATATCGACGAAAGATCAAAACGGATCTTCTTATAGCCACGATTGTGACACCCACCCACTCTCCACCCCCACCCTCCACCCTCACCCTCCATTTTCATGGGTTAGGATTCTTGACTAACAACTTGCATTTATCTTTACACGATATAAAATAAGTCGAAAATAACACGATATCAGCAGGTGAACATGATGAAGTCCATGAATTCAAAACGGAAACAGATATCTTGCGATTTTACTTTCAAACGGAATGAGTTTACTTTTCACGATATCAGATCTATGCGTAAATATTTTATGAATTGCAGAGTAATATGTTCCCGTCGCTGTCAACGAATTTCCGCAATTTCCATCCGAATAGTGACTTACAAACGTAAACAAGAAGCTTTCAGTTTGTACACACGAGACAAAAGTGATTCGAATATAAAATGCAACAGTATCATATGTATACAGTCTTACTTTACGCTTACGCAAATTATCCTATACATGAGGAAGTGGACCAGTTATTGAGCAGCTGGGCACCAGAGATTGCGCACTTGCAGCAATGCACTTAGATGAGTTTATTTACACAGGCTTCTGTTAACTCTTTTTTTCCAGATACCAGATGCCTTGGTAATAACGATAGTTCTCATTTCCCTTTTGTTAAATTATAACCGTTCTACATGCTTTTACCCCCTGCGCAATCACTGGTCTGATATCTGGTCTGCGCATTCACTGGTCTGATGTCTGGTCTGCGCATTCACTGGTCTGATGTCTGGTCTGCCCGTTCACTGGTCTGATGTCTGGTCTGCGCATTCACTGGTCTGATGTCTATATACCTGGGCAAGGTTGGTGAGACACTATAGTATAAGTCTCACTAACAAATCTTTTACAGGAAAACCGGCACTAAAACTGTGGACGTAACTAACCATAACAACCCTTCCCAATTCGTCTTTATTGGTCGACTTGGCAACGAATCCCTTCCAATATGTTTCTTATAACGGGACATTTTAGAATCTTGAACTTTGGTGAGCCACCTATAAATGTCACAGAATTGGTGTACTACCCGTAGAACGTGCATGAGTTCGTTGTTAGCCTATACATGCGGCAATATTCTGTTCTGTAGGTGAACTTTTCCCCTCTTGTTTAAAGTTGCATGTCGAGCTCTTTCCCGCCAAAACTAATGAGGTCAAAATACATATAAGAATCAGTCCTTGAATCATTCAAGACTAGCCTTGTCCGTGATATCAATTTACCACAAGTTTTCATTTTAGTGGTAAACGTCATCAGTTTGTGTGCTTCGCGATGCTTTGGTATAAGTAGCAGTGCCGCGACGGAGTTCTGTGGTGTCGTGGGATAGACACGTTTGCCACACCACAGCCGAAACGGTGATGTTTATCAGGTTTCTGAATTTATAGAATGAAACAATCGAGTTTTCTGCAAATTTTGATATAAATTTCGCCTAGGCTTAGTTCTGGCCGGAAAGAACTCCACATGCAACTTTAAGCTGTGAAGTCTCAGGCTGTGAAAAAACGTCCCCCCAGAACTGCAACCGGGCGGTGTCTCTGTATTCGGAATATAAATAAATAGCCTAAAAGCAGCTGAGAGGAGGAACAGTTCTGACTAGTTATACTCATGAAGTGCGGTGTCAGTGCACGGGTCGGCCGCTAATTTGGATTTAACGTTAGCGCGGTTTCTTTCAGAATTTTCAGCTTTGATTTCTCGCCAAGTTCTCCGCTCTTCGAACCTCAGACACCACGAAACGAGAAACTTCATGGGCAGTGGAGAACGCGCATTCTTTCACTAAATGCATAAGCTTAAGCGAGATTATTACATATTTCGTGGTTATTCCTAATTTCGGCTTTATCATATATCCCTGCTGGACCCAATAATGACCGTATATAATCTCCTGTACCGCTGCAAAGTGAAGATCTATATGCATCGCCCCACTATATTCCGTTCGGTAAACTGGATATATCTGGGTCGCATGATACATGCAGTTACAGCACCGCTGGAATTGTCCCAACACTTATAGAGAGGGCAATCCGAACATTACAAATTTAAAACCAAGCATGATAGACCATCACATTTACCACTGTCCGTAACATACTTGCAACGAATATAAAAACAATCTAATCTAAAATAATTTAGTTCCATAAATTAAATAAATATATTATACATATCGCCAGCTTAATTAAGCACCCTGCAGCTAACAACGTAGCGTGGGGATTGGTCGTGCCTATGACACAGGTAGTTGTAAAGCTCAACAGCATGACCTGTATTGCATGATAAGAGGTTATACTAGCGTTGCGCAACAGGAACCCTACAACTATATAAAAAAAGAGAAAGCCTGCTACATGTAGGCCTACTTGCAATAATGGGCTATATATCTGTATATCTCCGATGTAAATTTACACACCCGGTATTCAGTGCAAGATCTCAAGATCTTCGTGGTCTTCGGATGGTGACCAAGGTCTATATACACTTCAGTGACACATAGTCTTTTTTTAGGCGATTATTTCTAAACCCCTTTTCATAATTTATTCCCCTACCCCAAAAGCGACATAGAGTCATTCTACCTTGACCAGGAAACCTATCATTTTGTTCACCCAAGCTGCCTAGCTAAACTGTAATTGTGTTCACGCTAGCTGCCTAGCAAAACTGTCATTGTGTTCACCCTAGATGCCTAGCAAAACTGTCATTGTGTTCACCCTAGCTGCCTAGCAAAACTGTCCTTGTGTTAACCCTAGCTGCCTAGCAAAACTGTCATGGTGTTAACCCTAGCTGCCTAGCAGAACTGTCATGGTGTTAACCCTAGCTGCCTAGCAGAACTATCACTGTCACCCATTGTGTTGACGCGATAGACATAGCTCCCAATGCTATAATCAGCAGTTATTCTTACCATCACATGTCAAGCAAATATTCCGTTTTTTAAACATATTTATTAAAATGCTACTTCTACTTTCGAAAGAGCTTTCCGAAGAACCCCTTTCTCTGCTTTTCTTTGTGGTTGCGTCTTTTTTCTGTCTCCACGGCCAGTTGCTCCCTGCGGCGGATCTGTCTGATCAGCGAGTGGAATACCTCGTCAATATAGTGTCGGAGGGCGGCCGAGGTCTCCAGGAAGGGACAGTCCCATTGGCTGCCCAAGTCCCGACCCTCCGCCGGGCTCACCTGCAACATCCCAACAAGGAACAAAGTAGCACAAACCTTGTGGTGCTGTTTCCGTGTAAGTCGTGACAGCGAGTTCTGAGAGACTAAGGTAAGCTCCCCATAATAACAAGGTAAAAGAACTCTGTATTTGTGATTATTTTATAAAAGCATACCCAATTACACACCTCCTGGTGAATTTTTAGGATACTTTAGCGTCCCGTCAAAAAAATATTCTCCATTTTCCAAGTATACCCCCATTTCACAAAATGACCAAAACTTGACACATACCAAGAATATGTAATTTTGATACAATTCAGCTCAATATTAAGTCATTATCATCAGTAATAGCTCTTTGGAAAGGTTAAACTTAGTGCAATACAGGAATGATATTCAAAAACGTAAATAGTAGCCACAAAAAATTACAGAATGGTAATAATAAAGTGCAATTATGCAAAATCAGGACAGTTTTTGGCAAAGTTCGAAATCACCACCTTCACAAAATCGATAATAATTTCACCAAAAATGAAAATCTTGCCACCAAACCACGTTTAAACACTTCTAAAAACATTGTTCTTATATTAAAAATTTCCCGAGAAACACGTCCTGAAGCTTGAAAATGTTATTTCACAAATATTTTTTAGCGCAACTTATGTTACACAAATTATCAATAATTTACGCCTTGTGTTCATATTTTAATAAATCCGGTTATATATAATGGTCTCTGATATAATTATGATCTACACGAATGTTTTCTGAACTATTTACTCTAAGTTTTCTCCATGCCTTCTTCGTGAATTTTCCGAATTTATCACGAAGAGCCATTCTCGGGGAAATACCCTGTGAATGACTGTGAACGAGTTAGGGATTCCCCTTTCACTGACACCCGCCGATGTTTGTCGATGTTCACCGAGATCTTTCCTAAATCGCCTTAGCTTATTATACGATGCTCTATTCATTTTACCTATGTCACCACTTCTTTTGCAGTGTTTTATTCGTGCTTTGTCCATTAAGACTGCGTAAAATCTCAGGGCTATACAGCCCGCCAATGTTTGCCGATGTTTAGCGAGGTCTGCTCAAAATCGCCGAGGCTTATGATGGGTGGCTTACCTTAATTCAAGTTACTATTTACAAGAAATTGGTTGGGGGGGGGGGGGGGGATCTGTCAACTTGGAGGCAAGGAGGCTTTATAGACGGTGAATAAACGGCAAGTGAGAAGATGTTACGCCCTCTATCGGAAGATTTATGCGGGTGACGTCGGTGTGCTGACGTCACATACAAATCTGTGCGTCTCCGCTCGTCCAAGCGAGACGTCCAAGCGTCTTTGGAGGTGTGTCCGTTATTGACCAATCAGGAGGCGATACTCTAATTATGTTCAAACCGGAAGTGACGACAGTAACAACAAAACAAGAGCGCGTGATAATCGCAAATATAAATAGCTGCGATTCTAACTGTAATCATGTTTTTTTTTCTTTCGAAGACAATCGTTGCAAGACATATATCAATATGATTGGATGCTATTTTTCCATGAAACACTACGATCATGGTCTACTGCGCGGCTTGAAACTGCCGCGATTCATCCGCAAATCACGGTCCTGATCTCTCGCTTCACGCGTCTCCCCGAAAGGCTACCTCCACTGTAAAGAGTTACAGTTATCTGCACGCGAGATAACTTCCACACAAAGGGTCACAATATACGTCACTTTCTCCGGCAAAATGGCGCACTGCTCGACATTGATGGGGGCGGGTTGCCTCCTTACCAGTCGGCCGAAGCGAAGCGTTAACACTGGCCAATGGCAGATTGGACAGAACCTATCAGCATGATCCAATTGAAACTGTCGGCCTGGAGTTGATAAGACACGATCAGTAATATAAATTCGACTAAATGTCGAATGTGAGGTTAACATATGACGGTGAGATCCTGATGTCAGATCTGATATACCATGTGCAGGGGCGTAGCCAGCTGTACGCACGTACGCACATTGGGCTGTGCCGGAACGTGCAATCCTGTTGTTCGGCAGTAATTGTTTGGGTCTCATGTGCAGCAGGTGCGTACATTTCCTCAAGTTACTGCATGGCTATGCTCCTGATGTGAATGAGACATCTCAAAGCATAATAATATGCAACTTATTTCTGCTATATATACAACACGCGCTCTGAGGTATATATAGTTGATCCCACTCACCTTTCTGAGATGTTGCAGATCACATTTATTGCCAACCAGCACGACAGGTATATTCTCGTTGTTCCTCACTCTGTCGATGAGTTTCTTGTAAGCGAGCGCCTCTTCAAAGCTCCTTTTGTCGATGACCGAGTAACACACGATGAAGCCTTCACCAGTTCTCATGTACTGTTCTCGCATGGCCGTGAACTCCGGCTGTCCCGAGAACACACGAAAAAATAAAGTGTCAAAACATATTATACATCAATTGTATACATTGATCAGTGTTCTCCAGTCTCTCTTATTACGCAATGGATTCAAGAGATGTTATCAACGGAGAACACTATTTCTCGCTGGTGACTAGCTTGTCCGACAAAAGCGCTGACAATTTTAAAATATTGGCTTTGTCCACTCATGCAATCCATGCCGTGCCGACGTGTGTTCGTAATGAGATGATAGCAATAACTTCTGAACGTATAGTCTCTGGAGACAAACGCTATTTCTTGTAAACGGTATAATTGTTAGCGTATAATCTTGTATAAACGTTACAATTCTTACGAACAAATTTTAACATGGTGCACATGGGATAATATAGTGTTAGCGTTAACGCCCTCTGTCGGGAGATCGACCTCTGACCTGTCCCGCTGTATCCAGAATGTCCAATTGAGCTGGTTCCCCGTCCACACGGCATTGCTGCTGGTAGGCGTCCTCTGCAAGAATGTGACGTCACCAGATATTATGTACACATTAAAAAAAAAGAATTCTGATAATTCATTCATTTTTTTCGGTGGGGGGGCGGGGGTAAGAAATAATCATCGGTTCCTGCTGCATCAATATCTGGGGCAATTGATCAAAAGCAAATCTTACTTCCCGTTTTGCTTTAGATTATCTACTGCCAGCTTCGAGGATTTGGGCTGTTTTGGGTATAAACTTTATTTGTTTTGCGAGCTTTATTTTGGGCTGTTCCGTGATCACCCTTCCACATTCCCGCCTATGCTCTTTATTCTGGCTGCATGACAAAGAAACTTCAAACGTTCCATCTCTTAAGGCTCTTTAAGATAATACTATGAGATGAATAACATATATTGTAACCTACTGCCGGACCCTAGACACACGCCAGACACCTACTGCGACCGCTGCTATATGATTGCCATCATACATATAAAAACTACTCCCTAGACATTCTACCATATCATAGTTCACAATGTCTCGTGATTTGAACTTGGCCCCATGTCCGAAACGGCTGACCCCGCGTCATTCCGCTTATCGCTGTCGGCGGTGCATGGATGCTACAATCAAGGTTTCGGATATAGAATTACCCTGCTAGGATACCACTGTTGTGCTGAAGCATATATACGCGGAACCTACCAATGGTGGGGTCATGGTAGTCCAGGAATCGGTGACATACAAACTGCATGGTCAGCGCTAAAATCAAACAATAAATATAAAGTTAAATTAAGCTGCTAACGAAACAAGATTCAAAATAAACGATGACTGAACAGGTTTGTCTTTAGTCTTGGTTGGTTGGTTATTCTGGACGCTTTAACCACTTTTGGTCATATCGCGTCAATGGGAGAAGGAAGGGAGAGTGGAGCCATGTCCCCGGGGCTAAGCCCCTACTCTTTACGAAGAAAGACATGGAATCTTTATCCTGCGACCACACAGACATGGCCACAGCAGGGCTCGAACCACCGACCCATGTGTCGTTAGGCTCTCAGGTGACCAGAGCCCTCAATGCGAGCGTTCTAGCCCACTGAGCTGTCGCGCCGCCCCTCTTTAGTCTTGAGGCAATGAATCCACTACTATATCCATGTTCATGTTAAAAGACAAGGACATGCAGCGTTTTAACTTTCAATAACATAACTACATAAGCGAGCCATGCTTTTCCCACATGAGATGCATCAGTCAAGCAACAACAAAAATGTTTCATAACCTGAATATTTATATACACTATATATATGGACCCAATTACATAATTTCCAATTAAGACATTAAAATTGTTTCATTAGAAACTTACGTAGGCTACGTATGGTGATCCTTAATAATATAAAATTGTATATAGTCATGCAGTGAAATGATTGTGAAATGAGTTGGTGTGTTAGGCCGCCATTGTCATCACAAGGGCTATACTAGGCCAAGGACACTAATTATAATTAGGGACTATTAAGGATGAAGCATGCATCGCCCAGATCAGGTGTCCAGGCCCGGATCCGTGCCCATTGATCTGCGGTGTCGTACGCTAACCACTACACCAGACCCGTCTCCTCTCGCGGCTGTTACAGTCTGGGTTCACTTTATCTTGAGGCTGGCTACATAGCAAATTACACTATATTTTACACTGAGTATTGATGCGCCTTCCCGGTTCGCAAAAGTTCAATGAGGGTAAAGGATAAAGGGCGACAGGGGTGTATCCAGAAAATCTGGATAGGGGGGCGGTTTCAGGGTTGGATCTAACGTTAGTTCAACAAATTAAACGCGGTCCGCTCCCAAGTTGGATATGTCGCGCACTGGCCACACGGAGTCTAGTTTTGCTGGACCAGGTTGGATCCAGATTTGCTAGATGGAGAGGGGCCGGTTTTGGTTTTCATATGTTAAATAGTGTAACTTTCGGCCCCAAAAGGGGGGGCCGGGGCCGGGTGTCCCCCACCCCCCCCCCCCCCTGGATCCGCTCCTGGACGAAAGAGTAGGGTCTCTTTTAGTTTAGAAGTTTAGTCAGAATGTCGGATAAAAATATTACAGTCATAATGTACAATATGATTCTGATGAAATGGTCGCGGTGGATCCGGGGGTCTGGAGGGGGAGAGAGAACAGCTTGATAGGGGGGGGGGGGGTGGGAGGGGGGGGGTCTTGATACTGCAATCATCATTTCAATGCCAGACAAGCCGTATGTTACAATCTGCCTGCACAAAACACGCAACAATTGAAAATGTCGTTTTCCGTAGTTTTCCGTAGTTGCGCAGTGATTACCGCTTCCTGTAGGGTAACGTTACTATAATCGTCGGCGGGATATGTTAGTGTTCAGATAACAACTGCCCCGGCCGAACTACGCGTAGGCCTACTTGTCCCAGTATTGCAGTTAGAGATTGGGACGTCATGAGATATATTGAGAGCGCTTACCATATACATCCGACATCAACCAGACCAGATAAATAAATTCTATGCTTTGTAGAATCTCCCACCGGGCGGGGTAAGTGGGGGGGGGGGGGGGGGTACTTATACTGACTAGGCCTACATTGCTGGCTTTGGGAGGAACCCCGGCGCCCCCCATTTCATCTCAAAAATCCGCTCTAAATGGGTATCTGTTTTTGCCATTGACGTCTACGTCGCAATTGAATGCAGATCCGCTTGGTTTATTAGTTTTCCTGGCAAAACCGCTCTACGGACGCAGTTGTGTGCCCCAGGATGGAACCAGTATGCCTATTTCCCACTAGTCCTCTACAAATGGAGTGTTGATATACATCATCTGACTGACATATGGCTTATGTGGGGGTAACTGTAACTTTATGAACCCATGCAGGAACCCAAGTTCCCAACCCGAACCGTGAGTGAACCGACGTGGTCTTTCCAGGCAGGGTATTAGGCAGAATATTTTTTCACCAGACAATTTGGGCGGATAAAAAAAATTTCAGTGTGTACACACAACATGGCGCCAGCCGATCCAGTCTATGCACCCACTCCCTTCATTTTTTAGCTTATGTGGACCCCCCGCCCGCCCCCCCCCCCCCTCCCCAACCCCCATTTCAAAATCCTTGATCCACCACCTTTCCAGTTTTACCATAATTCCCCGTTCACTTCTAGGGTCGTTCGTCCATGTAAGGACGAACCATTGTTTCAGCATAGCTCACATATTACTCAAGCTTAACGTTTACTACAATAATACATTTCGTGGGTTACATGGAAGATGGACCACTTCTAGCTTCTGCATTTTAAAATCATTTATTTTTCATTTTTCAAATGAGTGAGGGTGAGGGATGAGGGGAGTTAAATTGGTTGGAGAGACCCCATTACTATCAAGTCGGTTGAGATGAGACGTTCTTGTCGTTTATCGCGCAATTTCGTATTTGGTCATTCTTCACCAGCGGCTTAATTTCGCCAGGCGGTGTTTCGCTTATTGCGTGTCAATGTCTGGGTGTATGAAGCGCTACCAAGCGCATGATGTTGTTTGACAACATGCACGCATGCCAGTTTCTCCACTGGGTGGAAGATGGCGGACGGAACAGAGCGGTCTGCTGGCTTGAGAAAAAAATTAAAGTTATTGTCGTAATATAGAAGACTTGAACCAAAATAATAAAGCAAGTTGATAGATACATACTTTTCTATTCTATTAACTATTCCCATTCTCCAAAAAGTTCTCGCCATCAACACCGATTCTCGCCACGCATGTTTGTCTGCATTGCCATTCAGGATTTGATGGTTAGGACATGATGTGGCGTTGTTGCGTGAAACCAACAACGTCACATGGGGGCTAGGGTGGATCTCGGAAGTTGAAAACGGAGGGGTCCACTGGAAAACTGGCGATCGGCGGTGGGGAGTTGTACTGGCAATCGGCATTCTTGTGGGGGGTGAGGTCCCTAGGACTCCCCTTCCCCTTTTTTTAGCGCTGACCTCCCTGGGCCAAACCGTACATTGGAGTACATTTTGCGATAAAAATGATTTTTACACTCCCACCAACATGGGGAGGGGGGGGGGGTGGGTACTAGACACACGCACCCTGGATCCACCAGTAGCTATATATATATATATATATATATATATATGTGTATCTAAGGGTCACGGTTGCCAGATGGAGCCCCTGGGGAAGTGAACTGCTGGGTAGCCTACTGATGGTCCCTGAAAGCATGCGGTTAAAACCCGTCCTTGCTTTTTTCACCCGGGCTGCAAGGAGAGCGTTCTTAATGCCACACCCATCTCACTAGCCCCACACCACTTGACCTCTCACTGTGAAAACCTGTTTGCGAGGAGCTGGAAACCACCCACCCGCTCACCGACCCACCCACCCACCCCAGCCAGTCGATCAGCGGCGGCCGCTCATCCACCTTCGATATGTGTGCCTCGAAACCAAACACAACAAGCACCGAGAGGCCTGGTCGGCCGCGTGTGTGTAAGTAGACATCGCCGCTCAAGGTCAGATTCCAGGGTCGGAATCCCCGGCTGTTAATGCGTGCTAATTTGAAGTGGTAGATACACGCTTAACATACGTCTATATACTGCGCTGATTTTAAAGGTGAATACGCATTTTGGCGCACCATTTTTTCCTGGGAGAACGAGACGGAGTTGGATGAAACATGCCCGCGATGCAGGTGCCGGGGAGCGAACCCACGACCTGTTGTCTTGCAAAATAACTATCGATTATGTCACCCGCCGAAATAGCTATCTAATACCTCACTCGACAAAATAGCTATCTATTATCTCACAAGCCGAAATAGCGATCTATTACCTCACCCGACAAAATAGGCGGGTGAGATATATTATCTCACTCGACAAAACAGCTATCTATTATCTCACACGCCGAAATTGCTATAGATTACCTCACCCGCCAAAATAGCTATCTATTATCTCACCCGCCGAAATAGCTATATATTACCTCACTCGACAAAATAGCTATCTATTATCTCACCCGCCAAAATAGCATATATATTATCTAACTCGACAAAATAGCTATCTATTACCTCACTCAACAAAATAGCTATAGATTACCTCACCCGCCAAAACGAGTATCTATTATCTCACCCGCCGAAATATCCTCAAATATTACCTCGCCGGGCTGCAAATTAAATGCTGGTGTTTTAGGCCGCTTCTGTGCGCATGAAGGCTAACTTGGGCTTCTTGGGGCAATGAAATGGGGTTGGCTGAAAGATTCATCAACATCCAGAAACTAGTGTTCGAACCCACGCTCTTGCAACTCAAAGTCTAGGCGAGATATCGGTCTATACAGGCCAGAGCGAATACAGGTCTGACCGGACTAAATACAGGTCTGGTCAGACTGGATACAAGTCTGACCGGAGTGGATACAGGTCTGACTGGACTGGATACAGGTCTGGCCGGACTGAATACAGGTCTAGTCGGACTGAATACAGGTCTGTCCGGACTGGATACAGGTCTGGATACAGGTCTGATCCAGGATACAGATCTGACCGGACTGGATACAGGTCTGGCCGGACTGGATACAGGTCTGGTCGGACTGGATACAGGTCTGACTGGACTGGATACAGATCTGGCCGGACTGGTTACAGGTCTGACCGGACTCGATACAGGTCTGCCCGGACTGAATACAGGTCTTAGCGGACTGGATATATGTCTGATCGGACTGGATGTTGGTCTGACTGGACTGGATACAGGTCTGTCCGGACTGGATACAGGTCTGACTGGACTGGATACAGGTCTGGCCGGATTGAATACAGGTCTAGTCGGACTGAATACAGGTCTGTCCGGACTGGATACAGGTCTGACCGGATTGGATACAGGTATGACTGGACTGGATACAGGTCTGACGGGACTGGATACAGGTCTGACTGGACTGGATACAGGTCTTACCGGACTGGTTACAGGTCTGGTTGGACTGGATACAGGCGTGGATATAGAATTGGATACAGGTCTAGCCGGACTGGATACAAGTCTGACCTGACTGGATATAGGTCTGATCAGACTGGATACAGGTCTGACCGGACTGGATACATGTCTGGCTGGACTGGATACAGGTCTGACTGGACTGGATACAGGTCTGGCCGGACTGGATACAGGTCTGACCGGACTGGATGCAGGTCTGGCCGGACTGGATACAGGTCTGGCCGGACTGTTTATAGGTCTGGCCGGATTCGATACAGATATGACCGGACTGGATGCAGGTCTGGCCGGACTGGGTACAGGTCTGGCCGGATTGGATACAGGTCTGATCGGATTGGATACAGGTGTAGCCGGACTGGATACAGGTCTGACCGGACTGGATACAGGTATGACCGGACTGGATACAGGTCTGGCCGGACTGGCTACAGGTATGACCGGACTGGATACAGGTCTGGCCGGACTTGATACAGGTCTGACCGGACTGAATTGGATACAGGTTTGACCGGACTGGATACAGGTCTGGCCAGCTTGATACAGGTATGACCGAACTGGATACAGGTCTGACCGGACTGGATGCAGGTCTGGCCGGACTGGGTACAGGTCTGGCCGGATTGGATACAGGTCTGATCGGATTGGATACAGGTCTGGCCGGACTGGATACAGGTCTGACCAGACTGGATACAGGTATGACCGGACTGGATACAGGTCTGGCCGGACTGGATACAGGTATGACCGGACTGGATACAGGTCTGGCCGGACTTTAATCAGGTCTGACCGGACTGGATTGCATACAGGTTTGACCGGACTGGATACAGGTCTGGCCAGCTCGATACAGGTATGACCGGACTGGATACAGGTCTGACCGGACTGGATACAGGTCTGGCCGGACTGGATACAGGTCTGACCGGACTGGATACAGATCTGGCCGGACTATATACAGGTCAGGCCAGAGAGAGTACCGGTGGGAGAGAGAGGGAGGCGGGGTTGGGGTGACCTACCGCTCTTGCCGACGCCCCCATCTCCCAGCACGACAATCTTGTAGACACGTATTCCTTTCTTCTTGGTTCCCTGGGCTTGAGTCGCCGCTGTCATTATGCTGCTGCCTGTCGCCAATCGAATGTCAGTCAGTGAGATATATATATGTCTATATATCCTTATTATATCAGCCACCACCGTGCACCAACTATCACCTATAGCAACCTATAGGACTAAACATGGAGCAGAGCTGTCAAAATCGAACTGTCACTCGCCCAAAGGGTGAGGTGTTAGCTGTATTGACCGCGTCAGCTAGCCGTCGTCGGCCGACATGTATCATATGGAGCTCGATCGTCACTTCGATTCCCTGTTCCCGTTCACATGACGTGTTAAATGAAGACACACATGGGGTGTGAAGCGTTGTGGGCACGTGTATGCAGCCTCGTTAGTCGATTGCCCATACACATATATCATCTATATACATGTATATACCATGCCTATATAATGTATATCCTGCTTTCAAACAGCCATGGGCCATGCTAGCAGCAGCATCGGCTCGAATGTAAAGGGCTTGCACGACCTCATCTCTTTATGTATACACACACCGCGCCGAGGCTATTTTTAACCTCATCGGACGAGCGTCGTGTTTATCTGGTTTCGGGCGTAAGGCGATGATGATGTCAGGCGAAGCGTCAGTAGGGGTTCACTTTTTTTTTGGCAAGCAAGCAAGTCTAGCTGGCTTGTCCCGAAGAACAGATCGTATAGGTTCGGATTACCGGGGCAGTTCGTATTGTTGGCGAACCAGCTTTAGATGTACGTAGCCCGCCCGATTATGATGACGTAGTTTTCATAATTTTTTTCAATTATGTTTCAATTTTACGGTCTCCACCCCCCCCCCCCCCCAAAAAAAATACTGCACGTAAAGCGGTTATAATAATGTTTATTACCACAACGAGCACCCTCCTCCTCACCCCCCACGAAGATACGTAACGTATATCGTGCACACACATCCCTCCCCCTGCCCCCCCTCGCCGACCTTGGGGGCCCTGGATGAATACACAGTCTTTGTTTATAGGAGCGCCCCCTGCCCGCTGCCCCCACCCCCCCACCCCACCTCGGGATACCGGTGTGTGAGTATGTGTGTGAGGGGGGAGGGGGGGGGGGGCGGCGCTGTTTCAATTGATAAAAAAAAGCATGTTTAAATCTAAGGTGAAGTGAGACACAGATATCTCGCAAATATATCACCCCTCTGCCCCTATCAGAGATCAAACAAATTAATTCCCCATGATATCAACTCTGTACGTGTACCCCACGCCCTCCTGGCTCCCCCATTTACTCACCCAGTCCACACCCTACCAAGATTGGAATGGTCCACCCGAACCTCAAAATCATTGCACTTTTTACGCTTCGAGCTCATTGCGGTCCTCTTGAGCCAAACAGACGTTGGCAACCGCCACACTTGTCTGGCTTTACCATTAGCAGAGAGCCGGAACAGGTCAGTTGACTTAGTGGTCAATAATTGAAGTAAATCCAGGGATATTGCGCAGGCAAAATGGGCAACATAGACAGACACCCGCCGTGTCAGGTGATACATAGACAGGGACACGCGGCGTGTAGGGCGATACACAGACAGGGTCACGCGGCGTGTAGGGTGATACACACAGGGACACGCGGCGTGTAGGGTGATACACACAGGGACATGCGGCGTGTAGGGTGATACACACAGGGACACGCGGCGTGTAGGGTTATACACAGACAGAGACACGCGGCGTGTAAGGTGATACACAGACAGGGACACGCGGCGCGTAGGGTGATACACAGACAGGGACACGCGGCGTGTAGGGTGATACACAGACAGGGACACGTGGCGTGTAGGGTGATACACAGAAAGGAAAACGCGGCGTGTAGGGTTATACACAGACAGGGACACGTGCCGTGTAGGGTGATACACAGACAGAGACACGCGGCGTGTAAGGTGATACACAGACAGGGACACGCGGCGTGTAAGGTGATACACAGACAGGGACACGCGGCGTGTAGGGTGATACACAGACAGGGACACGCGGCGTGTAGGGTGATACACAGACAGGGACACGTGGCGTGTAGGGTTATATACAGACAGGGACACGCGGCGTGTAGGGTTATATACACACAGGGACACGCGGCGTGTAGGGTTAGAAACGGGCAGGGACACGCGGCGTGCAGGGTGATACACAGACAGGGACATGCGGCGTGTAGGGTGATACACAGACAGGGACACGCGGCGTGTAGGATGATACACAGACAGGGACACGCGGCGTGTAGGGTGATACACAGACAGGGACACGCGGCGTGTAAGGTGATACACAGACAGGGACACGTGGCGTGTAGGGTTATATACAGACAGGGACACGCGGCGTGTAGGGTTATATACACACAGGGACACGCGGCGTGTAGGGTTAGAAACGGGCAGGGACACGCGGCGTGTAAGGTGATACACAGACAGGGACACGCGGCGTGTAGGATGATACACAGACAGGGAAACGCGGCGTGTAGGGTTATACACAGACAGGGACACGTGGCGTGTAAGGTGATACACAGACAGGGACACGTGGCGTGTAGAGTGATACACAGACAGGGACACGCGGCGTGTAGGGTGATACACAGAGAGGGACACGCGGCGTGTAGGGTGATACACAGACAGGGACACGCGGCGTGTAGGATGGTACACGGACAGGGACACGCGGCGTGTAGGGTGATACACAGACAGGGACACGTGGCGTGTATGATGGTACACAGACAGGGACACGCGGCGTGTAGGGTGATACACAGACAGGGACACGTGGCGTGTAGGGTGATACATAGACAGGGGCACGCGGCGTGTAGGATGATACATAGACAGGGACACGTGGCGTGTAGGATGATACACAGACAGGGACACGCGGCGTGTAGGGTGATACACAGACAGGGACACGCGGCGTGTAGGATGGTACACGGACAGGGACACGCGGCGTGTAGGGTGATACACAGACAGGGACACGCGGCGTGTAGGGTGATACACAGACAGGGACACGTGGCGTGTATGATGGTACACAGAAAGGAAAACGCGGCGTGTAGGGTGATACACAGACAGGGACACGTGGCGTGTAGGGTGATACATAGACAGGGGCACGCGGCGTGTAGGGTGATACATAGACAGGGACACGTGGCGTGTAGGGTGATACACAGACAGGGACACGCGCCGTGTAGGGTGATACACAGTTCTAAGAAACATGTCACGTGCACTTCACTGCACTTCTGCAGAAGTCCTCCATGGTTCATTCACACCATGTAGTTCCACTCCACGAGAACTCCATGGTTCATTCACACCATGTAGTTCCACTCCACGAGAACTCCATGGTTCATTCACACCATGTAGTTCCACTCCATGAGAACTCGATGGTTCATTCGCACCATGTAGTTCCACTCCAAGGGAACTCCATGGTTTATTCACACCATGTAGTTCCACTCCACGAGAACATGTTTCATTGTGATAATTCGTAGCTTTATTACTTTAGGCCTCGCGAGCCCATAGTACAGTAAAAATCACAAACAATTTGATCGAAAAAAACGCTATTCACATACTGGTGGAATGTACATTCATTGCGGTGTAAACATAAGCAGCAAGACGGGTTTCTCCCCACTTGAAATTAAATTGATAAATTCCGATTCCGTTGGACAGCTTCACAAATTCAAATACCGAGTTCGTATGTTATTATATTAGAGGACACACCATTATAAAATGAAATTCGTCTTCCACAACTTCCTTTTCGCGATTCAAACAATAACTACAGAATCTTCTGCTTCTATCTACTACTCCTCTTAGTCTTTCTACCTTAAGCTTACGAGTCGAACACCGAAGTCTACTTAACGTCACCCTGTGCTTTGGTATGGAAACTAAGGTTAGGTAAGGCTCCTGTTTTAACACTAACTTGTATCGTGCGTAGCTATCAAGCTTTGAAGTACGCGTGATGACAGATGCCCAATCTTGACTTGCAATGTCCCATAAACGTTGTCTGAATTCAGATAAAAAACTATGTACATCTCCCACTCCTTGTGCGAGCGAAACATGTCCAAATCCACACTTAAATAACAGCTCTTTAAAGCAATATGCTTACATGCGCCATCTTAGATTTTTTTTGATTTTAGAATCAAGACTAAAAGTATCTCAAAATTTATGATGCATATGTTTTATGTCTCTTTGAGTCTGTAAAACAAACATTTCAATATCAAACTGTGCGGTTTATTTATATCGCGCGCGGACGTGATAGCGAGCCGCGGTCGACATCACACACAAAATAGCGAACTGCGAACAGGCGCGCAGGGATATAAAGCCGGCCACTAACTTCTGCTCCGTTGACCAAAATGCTTCTCTCCAGATAGCCCGCAGGCTTTCAGGATTTAAATCCAAGACAGAATGTACTTATTTGGAGAAGAGGTTGGTAATACAAAAAATTACGGATTATATTGCTTTAACTCCAGCAGCCCAAGTGACTACTATTATCGCTCATATTACACAAAATTTCATAACAAGCTTTCAGAGACTTGGCGGCAGTTGATTGAGTAAGTTTGAGCCAGAACTTAATGCATCATACAAATAATGGCCTCCTGTCACACTCCCCTAAGGCGGCGACATCAGCAGTATGAGCTTCAATAAATATTAACACAACCTGACCAGACATTTTTTTTATAAATTTCCCTGTATTCAAATCCGCACATATCTGATCCATACAATAATATAGAAAGTATCATTTTATCGAAAAAATCAAATGCCAGCTCGAGTGAGAAATATCCACATTTACTTAGGATTTTCTTTAATGACATTAGACCTCTTTCTGATTGCTTCATTAACGATGTTAATGCCGGGGGCCAACTTAACGAGGATGAAAATAATATGCCTAAATACTTGTAATATGTAACAGTTTCCAATGTCAGGTGTCCCAGCAAGATACCCAATGGTTCCATTACACCATATAGTTCCATTCCCACGAGAATTCCATGGTTTATTCACACCATGTAGAAGGTTCATTCAAACCATGTAGTTCTACTCCTGGAACCACGAGTCCTCCATGGTTCACTGTGGATCAGTCTCCAGCACGGCGTCGATGTATTCCTGTACCAGAGTCTCCAGGATGGGGAGAGGCACCATCCCAGCCTTCAGCGCCACCTCGTGGAACTCACGCACATCAAACCTTGACCCTAAAAAGGGCACAAACGACACAAATGGCACAATTAATAATTGTCGTCAAGACGTATAAATATTCAAATCAATATTAAATTAATCTGATACAATAAAACATGACATACAATAAAATTAGGCTCATACGGATACATGTTATGTAAGTACTATTAAGGCCTGTTCTTACACCTAGCTGAAAGCATTAACCTTCTAATCTGACGGCGAGAGTCAATTAAGTTCCGAGAAGAGGTATGATAAAACATGAATATTAATGATTATTACGAATTGGCTTAATTACGGCCAGTAGTATTATATATAGCAAGTCCGATAAAGCACGTGTCATGCCGACAAGGCGATCATTGCTAATGGCTCATTACGACGATCAGTTACGCGCCTACGAATGGGGGATGACTACTTTTTCATTTCGTTCCCGAATTCTATAAATATACCCTACAACACGCCCGGGGGAGGGGGGGCACTACATTAGGACCGTGGCGGGGGTGTGCCGCCCAGGCCGTAGAGGGCATATGAGAGCGAGAGAAAAGTGCGAGATATTGTGGTCATTGAGATAATTTTTTGGTAAAAAAACACATCCAAAACAGACACTGACAGTCATGGCAATGCATATGCATGGAGGGTAATTATTTGAACACTTAGGTATCAACCGGAATACTTAGTCAAGAGCTGAAATTGTATTTGAACACTTTTGTATTAACTGAAATATATAGTTATATTTTGCAAGAGTAGCAATGTTGATAAAACTTCAGTCTCTCTAAAACTTCAGACGGGCATATCGACAGAAATATTAGGTTTCTGCTCCGAAGTTTGAGAGAAAAAGGCGAAAAAAGGGGTCATTGTGCGGCACATAGGTATATACCTAACTATATGTAGTGCCCACCAAGACAGTACGACACCCCCAACTGGCCAAGCCATTTAAGTCGCGCATTCTGGGCAGATGTTGCGCATGGGTGCTTGCTTCACCCGATGCAGTCCCTGTTCCATATCATGTCTACGGTATTCAGTACCGAAATGCAGGCAGCAATCCTGATCATTTCCATTTGGGAGATATTCCTTGGGATTGTACAGATTGTTAACTTAGATATAATAAAAGAAATAGTACGAGTGAGCAAGGCGTCAGATATTATATTGGCCCTTCATCAATTCGCACAAATGAACCCTCAGTTTCAGCCCTCGTCAGGCATCTATGGCTGATCGTGAAAATAATAAATAAATAATATGTTTATAACGCGCGTTATTGTCATGTAGGACATGGACAGGTCAAACCACGGACGATGGAGGTACGTCCCGCGATGAACGGACGTCCATCTGACGCAGGACGCGTACTAGCCGATTGCCTCTTGAACGTACATTGTGAGCAGGACGTAATGTGACATTGAATTCCCCTTCCAGAACACACAGAGCGTTATATGGTAAACCGTCCACATAGGGCCCATACGTACCAAGGGCTTCAGAAGCCTCTTCTCGCAGTTTCATAATAGTCATCTGTCCGATCTTGTATGCACAGGCCTGGAAGTAAATAGGAAATTAAGACTCCATCACATGTGATTTCTTCCAAGGGCGTACGTGGGGGGCCTTCCGGGTGAAGTGGTTAACCCACTCCTGGGTTCGAATCCGGGAGGTTTTTCGGCCCAGTTTTGCCCTTGTGTGCACAGAAGCAGCCTTAAACACCAATTCAGTTCAATTCTGCCACGGGCATGGCTCTGGTCTTCGCCCTTGTGCGCACAAAAGCGGCCTTAAACACCAAATTCATTCCAATTCTTCCACGAGCGTGGCTCTGGTCTTAGCCCTTGCGTGCAAAAAAAGCGGCCTTAAACACCAACAATTATTTCATTTCTCCGACGAGCGTTGCTCTGGTCTTAGCCTTTGCGGGCACAAAAGCGGCATTAAACACCAAATTCATTTCAATTTTTCCTCGAGCTTGGCTCTGGTTTTAGACGTGTATGGTGTACCCCCATGGCGTCCCATAACCCACCTGGCCCGGCCACGTGCAGTACCGCTTCACCTCGTTGCGAATGGCTCCCTCGGCCAGAGCCGTGTGCTTCATGAAGTAGCTCACAGCTTCCTCAAAGCTCCATCTGACATACCAATACAGACTATGGGTTAGACCATGGATTAGATCACAATGGTTTAAAAAGACAATAATTATTTACTTAGACACAAGAAAATAATACAATTTAAATTATATATATTTATATATATAATAATAGTGGTGTAATTAAACCTTGGTTTATGCCACTTGTTTGACCACGGTTTAAACCGTGTGATGATCATGGTTTAAACCGTGTTATGGTTTATACCATGGCTAAACCACGCGTTATGAGTTAGATCATAACTTAAACCTGGGTTTAGGACCACGTGACCATAAACTAGATGGGTTAGATGCCCCCCCCCCTCCTCTCCCCCAGTGCCCCATGTGAACTATGACCATATGGTCCTTTACGGTCAGAAGGTCGTTCTTCCATGTTGGGGTGAACCAACGTTCCATCATAGCTTACGTACGTATTACTCTACCACTGGTCTACCAATTTACCAATTAAGTAACCCAAATTTCGTGGGCTCTAGCATGGAAGATGGAACGGTGAGAAGCCGTTAAACACGACTATGTAGACTTACCCCAGTACATGGAGTCCCGTATCGACCACCAGGCGGCCTGCACGGTGCATCTCGAACGACAAGTGTCCAAACCTGGTCACAACATTAACAGCGTTGTATAGTTCTTGAAATCATAAACGCGATTTATAGCACTTATATCTCATTAATTTTCGCTTGAAAATTAGAAGTCGTCTGGAACCAACAACTAAAAAACCTTTTTGCCCCAGTCTTCGTAATTAGGGGATATTATGTTAAAGATATATTATGTAAGCTTACTTACAACGAATACGGATCATCATACAGTCCCAACTCCTTTCCAAGATATTCGCAGTATAACCCCCAGCCCTGAAAGTAGATTACACAGTACAGGAATAAATGGCAGGTTACGCCTATGGCAAGTAAGGCTAAGGACCTCACGGTCGCGTCGCCGGCTTCATCTTAGCAATCTAGCTCTTTCGATCTTGAACTAAGACGTATCGAGTTGGCAAAATAAGTTTACCGTATATGGTAGAGGAATTGTGTTCATTTCTTTCAGCACTGTATGTTAATATGCTCTATCGCGAGCTCCATACAACAAGCCGTCAGTTACATACTAAGAGACGGATTTTAATGAGTCGTTACCTCGCAGTATGCGGTGTGCAGCGGGAACTTGGACGGCGGTTGGTTGTAGAGCATGTCCTCCAAGAGGCGGCGAAACGACGGCATTTCAGTCGATTCCATGGCGTACATCCCCTGCCAAACGCCAAGACCAAGGTCAACACACAATTATAGTGAGCGATCAAGCTGGACAAACCACAATACACTCAACAAACGATGGATGTCCCATGCACAAATAAAAAAGCGTTACAAATGATAGAGGACATGTACAGGACCCCACAAAGGAAGATTCATAAACAGATTAATAATGACATTTATTTATGTTTACAACTAATCAGAACAAAGACTTTCATACGATATTCGCATATTATGCCATGCCGCAGTGTTGTATACTTTTAACTGTTGGACGCCATACCAAGGCAGATCTAACGAGGATGGGGCGATAATAGGGAGAAATTGGTCCAAAATGTTCAGAATTACGATTTTGTATCCATTCCTCTGTTCGCACCCCCGCCCCCCCCCCCCCCTCCCTTCCCCAAGCCACCATTGTGAGCGATATTTCCCTGAATACGGCCCACCTGGAAGTGATGTCCGGGCTCCCCCTCGTGCAGAGCCAAGGTCATCATGTCATATTTTGGACTGCAGGACAAAATGGGAGATCAAGATCGACTAATGACATCTGGTCGTTCCGCACATATTACTATTACAAGCTTATTTACTATCATTATTAAACATCAACTTTGTGTGAAAAATATATATTTCCTTCACATAGACGACAATATAATAAATGTGTTAACAAATTGCCCAGTGTGTATTTGTTTTATCATTTGATGACGCCATCTTGACGTCGCGCAAAGACTAACGTATTACCCAGAATGCACAGCACGCCTAATATAGTGGAGTAATCTACTCTGATTTGCGCCGTCGTCTAGGCCGACTACATAACATGGACACAGCTAGAGGCGGGTACTGACCAGTTCTTCAGTTCCTGGCAGTTGACGTAACATTTGCCGGGGCGGGCGCCGTCCGGGGTACCAGCTAGGTAGTAGGCGACGGGGGCGCTGGGCTTACTCGCCGGACTCTCCTCGATCCTGAAGCCGAAGCACCGTGTGCCAGATAAACGCCACAAATACCGGGATGTAGAATGACAAAGATCCCGTGGATCTCCTCTAATTCCATTGGGTTAATAAACAGACACATTCGTTCTTACAGAGGTTAAGTTGTCCTACTATACGGCGGTCCTGGGTTCGATTCCCGGTCCTGGGTTCACGATTCCAAACCCCAATTGGTTCAGACTCATGTGTTAGAGTGTTTCTCGATTAAAACAGATTAATGAACCAACCGTGGAGACAAGTGGTACATTTCGCCCATAAACATCGCACGAACAAATCCCTGTTAATTAAATCGTACCTATGAACACCACATATATATAGTGAAGGGAAAATATACGTCATATCTTCTCTAATTTAGCACATGTCGGGGACACATCACGAAGTATCTTTCCGTCATGCCTCCCAAATGTATTGCATTTCGTTTGTACCTAAGTGATAATATTGTTTAACACAGTTGGTATCGAACAGACAGTAATCCGTAAAAACACAAGAAGAAACGAAGCACAAATTGCGACACTGAGGATCTGAAAATACGTCCACACAGATAGCCGCATTTAATAGCCAAAAAGCGACACGGAACGTAAAAAAATCGACATTTGACCCTGAGAAGTGGACACTGGACTCCCCGCGGTACAATCCATCAAACCATTGTCATTTTGTACTATGATACCTAAGCTTCATATTTACCGTGAACTAGCCCTGTAACATGGCGCGCCACCTGTGGCCGGTGCGCCATGTTGCAGGGCTACCGTAACACTGTCTTACGGTTTTAACGGTAAATATGAAGCTTAGGTATTATAGTACAAAATGACAATGGTTTAATTGATGGATCGTACCATTAAGAACGCTCAGTCGCCCACGCAAACAAATCCTCCACTCACCTTTCCTGCCTGCCGATGTCAGACTGTTGTGCGGAGCAACAACTGCCTCAATTGGGACTACCGTAAACCCGCATGCATATGAACCAAGAAAGTGATCCCGTTCCTATCGAGTCAGTTGAGATTAGACTTTCTCGTCGTTCATCGCGCCATTTCGTATTTAATTGGTATTTGCATGAAACCAACAACGTCACATAGGCCTCCCCTCCTCTTCTTCCAGATCCCTATGTTTGTACGCCCGATGTGGTATGCGCGATTGTCCCCCATACGGAGACGTCCTCCTTGTATCTATCATAATGGCACCGTACGAACCCATGGAACGGGGAGGGTATCAATATCATGTATTTTATATAAGGGGGACAGCTGCGCATGGGGGGGGGGGGGGAGGCACTTCCGCAGGTTACATCGTGTTTTACGTTTAAAGCAATATATTTCATAATTTTTTGTATTACCAACCTCTTCTCCATGTCAAATAAGTACATTCTGTCTTGAATTTAAATCCTGAAGGCCTGTGGGCTATCCGGAGAGAAGCAATTTGGTCACCGGAGCAGAAGTTGGTGGCCGGCTTTATATCCCTGCGCGCCTGTTCGCCGTTCGGTATTTTGTGTGTAATGTCGACCGCGGCTCGCTATCACGTCCGCGCGCGATAAAAATTGACCGCGCAGTTCTATGTTGAAATGTTTGTTTTACAGACTCAAAGAGAAAACATATGCATCATAATTTTTGAGATACTTTTAGTCTTGATTCTAAACTGTGAAAAATCTAAGATGGCGCATGTAAGTATATTGCTTTAATGAAGTCATCGCCGCAACAATGAATTGGACACCTTTCTGATGACATATATGGGGTAAACTAGCTGAACCAAGGAATCCACTGGGACTATGAGATGGGTTGTAGAACCTGGGTCTGAAACTGCATGGCGTACTGTCAAAGAAGCTACACGAGATCCATTCGCAAGGTATGTAGGCCTACACATAATAACCCTGATATATTATCATACCATAAACCTAGTATGATTGATATACTCACATCAGTCTTGACTCTGGAATGTTCTTGAACAATTTCTTCAGTTTCGGTCGAATTTGATTGTCACAGATATCCGAGAATGCCGCCAGGAGGTCCTGCTGTGATACAAAAAGAAAGGTTTAAAAGCCTTCTAAGGAATCTAATCCGACCGAAGATATACCTTTTGCAAAGGTACTATTTATAAAAGGCCCATAGATAATAGACAGCGTCTACGTTGGTTTCGTTGGGAAAAATTGTATGGCATATTTAGGCCGCTTTGGTTGACAAAAATTATGTGGACTGCTCAAAAAAATTAGTCAGAGCCGTTTATCGTGCTGTGCAGTAAATTACAAGGTGGGAATGATCGAGCACGATATGTTTCTAATTAATGCTTACTTTAGTACTGTAATAGAAACGGTCTTGCGTTCGCAGCGATTCCAAGAAAGCTTTGAAGTCCCCCTCGAAGCCAATAGTCCGCATCACCTGGCACAAAAGGAAATAATTGTTATTCCAAAGCGCAAATATTATCAGCGTTTGTCAGGCCAGCCAGATATGACAAGATGTCCTTATTGTGCTCACGAACTTTTCAAGAAAAAGAGAACTACAGTCTGCGATGTCCACATGAGGCACGCCAAAATGTACACATGAGGAGCGTAACCTAGCTGTCTACAGGAGTGCAAACCTGTCAAACAGAAAACGCGTCAAACAGAAAAACCCCATCAAACACAGAAAACGCATCAAACAGAGAAAACCTGTAAAACTGGAGAACCAGTCTGCGATGTTCACAGGAGGCACGCCAACATGTACACCAGAGGAGCGTAAACCTGTCTACAGGACAGCAACCCCGTCAAACAGTAAACTCATTAATCATGTCTATACGAGGAACGTCAACATAATCCCAGGAAGATCGAGCGGCATCCCGTTTACAAGACAGGATACCAATCTGCCATGTCTACAAGAGACGCCAACCTGTCAACAAAGAGGGGCACAAACGTTGCCACGAGATCGCACAACACTCGCATAGCGATAAGTTTACAGTTGAGATAATAAAACATGACGTATTTCGATACTTTTTCACAGTATGATCAATTACAGTTGCTATGGTATATCATTGTCACTGTATATCATTATCCAAATATATAATTGTCACTTGTGTCTTTATCATTCAGTGAGATGACATCATGCTTGCTACGCCTCAGTATCCCCACTAACATCTTCCATTTCCGCCCTGATCCTTGCCACCTCCTTCAGGCCCATGTCGTGTACTTCCTGCGGGGAGAGGGGTACCGAGGTGTGCCACTGGAGGGCCGCCCGGTAAAACTCCTCCCCGCCAGGCAGACTGGACACCCCGACCGTGGGGCGACATCCGCTCTGGTAATCCTACGGCGAATCATAAAATCGTCCATTAATCGTCTGCAAGAACTAATATTATGAATATGCATTTAGACTAATTATGCAGAGATTTATTCTATTGGAGAATGCTCCAACATTTGTTTGCGAAAATATGACCGAAACAACCTAGTGTTGACACACTTCCTTGATGCCAGAAGATAGAACAAGGTATATAGCATACGTAAACACTACGATTGTCCGCGCACACATTATAATAAAAGCTACAGTCGGGAATCGGGCTTGCCTGGGGGCACTAGCGCCAAGGGTTATGCTAATGAAGCACATATTTACGCTGTTCATTAAATACCGTTTTATGGTAATTAAGTAGACGATGGAAAACATTGAACAAGTCAGTCGAACAACGTGTATTACCTTTTCGATGAATAGTTTCAATTGACGAACAGCGGGCAGAATATCATTCTGAATCACGGATCTAGCTTCGTCCTTTATCTGGTTCCTGTCAATACAAAAATATACAGTTACAGTTGCTGATAATTCAGCGCCTTCCATCCAAATCTGTGCCTTCGCACAAAACGGGCATAAACGAAGAATACTGTCGGTTTATTTACTTCAACAAAATTGTTTTTTAACGGAACCTTTTATTCCCAGACCGATACATTTAATTACCAGTGAAATTAAACGCATAATTAATGCACTTGATTAACTTCATTAACAGTGTGATGTACTTGGGCTTACATTGAAGCGATAAAGAGACAGATAACTATTTAAAAGTTAAAGTTAAAAGAACTACACGAGTCATTACACGTCTGGCAAAATATTCTCGGACACGGCCAAAAATGGCGCGAAAAATATGGTGTCTTCCGCTGGTTTGTCTAGGGCTGCCAGCTGTTCAGGAGTCTCTTCCTGTAAAACAAATAGTATTCTACTTTGGAAGATGCCAAATCGTAAATCTTCCGACCGCTGATTTATTTCAATACGACTCTCGTACATAACTATATCAGTGACGAGATCAACTGGTCACAAATCGCTGTTACCTGTCAAAACACGAACAGACAGCGATCCGATAATGGAAATGGTGTTAATTAATATGCTATTTGTGGAAATGATGACCATATATTCACGAAAACACGACTCTATGGCATAACTATATCAACAATTAGCGCCGGTATCAGTATGCATCGGAAAGAGAGAATGAAGTTTATTTCTGGGGACTGGTTCGCATAATTTAATAACATGTATAACTGAACTGAAAGAGTCTAAACCCCCGGTCCACCTCTCCTGGCCGCCCCGTGAAGCTTTCCGTCGGGTACACTGTGTACACTGTTATGTCTTACCACTGACACACGGTGGAGCGTTCTACCGCATTGCATCCCCGTCTCAAGTAGTTCGATATCACTTTTAATCTGAAATAAGCAGATAAATATTAATCGACATTCAATAAGATCTATGTGTGGGCGACCACACAGAACACGGGTCTGTTGAAACTGACCGAGAGCGCCCTTGGCAAATGAGCATCATATATCACAAGACACAGTTGTAGGTTGTCAGGTTGGAGGGGGGGGGGGGGGTACCCTTTCTGAATCGCGAATCCCCAAGAATTAGGGAGAGCAATATCGAATCTCCAAGATTAGGACATTTTAAAACTGGGCGCGATACAAAACGCTTTAATGATGATATGGCGAATAATAACGGATCGCGGTAATAGGCAAATTAAGGGTCTTCGGGTTGAACCAGGAATTGTGCGGATAATGATCACCATAAATTGCCAACAGCTGATCGCGAATCTCCAAGAATTCCTGAATGCTAATCGAGGAGATAAAAAAATGTATCCCGCCCCCCCTTATGGTAAACTTTGTGAGAGACCTGCCTTGTGATTAGAGAAAGTTATTGTTAGAATGGTTTAAGTAAACGTTGAAAAAGTCATGATAGTATTAATGTGTCCTGCACCAATATATAGATAATGCATCAGATGGGGTTAACCGGACCCGTTAAATCTCTACGCATTATATAATATAATAGGATCCAAAACATGCAAATGATAATTATAAAAATGACCGATAATGATAAATATTACCGATAATTATAAATATAACAGAAAATTATAAATATTACCGATAATTATAATCCAACTCAAAATTATAAATACAAATGATAATTATAAATATAACCGATAATTAGTCTATATTGATCAAACATATGTACAGGGCACTATATAGGTGGTACTAAGTAACAACACGTGTTCAAGGTTACATTATTACCCTGGCTGGCAAGGCTTTGAGACGTGCAAGGTATCGATTGTAGTCACGTGGTGTTGAGAACGGCATCCACGACGTCAATGTTTCAAAGTCGACGAGAATGCCGTCACAGTAAGTCAACGCAAACAAGTACCTGTCACAAGCAGAATAGTAGAATATGTGATAAAGTAGAGGTGGGTCCAGGGGGTGGAAGACTGTTGTGGTGTGAAATATTTGGCGTTTTAAGCCCCTGTTATGCACATCAATTGCTGATCCGGGCCAAGGAGTCTCGCAGGACAATGAAATAGGGTTGGATAAAACATGCTCCAGAGGAGCACGTGCGCTAGCAGGGAGGGAGGGAGGGGGGGGGGGGAGGAACATAATTTAAAAACGGGGGGGGGGGGGGGGGCCCAAATATACTTTAGGGTCGGAAAGCGGGAGCACGTGCCCCCTGTGCACCCCGCCCCCCACCCGGACACGCCCGTGGCTAGGGCGCCACCGGTTAATCTGTGGCTCAGCTTGCTTACTGGTGGGCCTACCTGGTCTAGTGGTTAGCGCACTATAGTAACTAGACCACAGATCAATAGGTCGTGCTTTCATGCGTCAGTAATCGACTTCCGCTAGTAATAGAATCACACACCGACGTCACATCTGATGACATCACGATCAAGTCGGTAAACACAACTGTTGAATTAAAGCTGCTCATGCAGCACTTTTTTACTTATATTATGGTTTTCGAAATATTTTGGAAACACATTTAGAACACATTGTCTGACTGTATAAATGTAACCTTTATGAGAAATAGATCTGTCATCGCATGATGAAAGACATAAAACTATACCTATTGAAAAATTGATCATAATGGCTCCTATTGTCAATGACATGCACGTGCCCGTTATGATGTGCACACTTTTTGTAAGTCAGTCAATCGCTGATATAAAATACTGGAAAACATAGATAGACAGACTAAGAAGAAACAGACCCTTGGTGGTCCACCCCGTTGATGAAAGCTTTCAGCTCCTCCGATAGGAGTGTCATCGTCACTTGGTCCGACTTGCTTAGCTCGATCGAAGACGTCGAGCGGATCACTTCCAACTGCTGCAGGAATGCAACAGCTTCATCCTGAAATAAAAGACCTGAAATACACGACCTGAAATGCACCATCTGAAAACAACATACACTGTCCAGCGGTCACCTGTATAAACAAGACGTCGTCTGGTCCAGTGATATATAGCAGCACGGGGACAGCAGGCGTCAGGTTCAGAGTTCAAATAAAATCGCGCCATGGGTGGCCATTTCTATTCAGTACGTACTGCCATGGTGTCCATATATTGTCCCATAATTCATTCTGCGTTCACATTAAGTAGATTTGCAAGTGGTGGAGGGGGGTGGAAAGGGGGGGGGGTTGAGCTGGATCCCCTAAAGGCCCCGTTGTATCCGCCCCTGTAACATAACAGCATCTCAAAACGCAGAGACAAAAAACAGAACTTATTAATATCTTTTAATTATGTGTACATTAAATCTCGAAGATCATATATGATCATGCGATCTACGAGTGTATATTGGGGAAACATGGACATAAAAAGGTATTCTTGAATTTCATCAGTCCAAAATCCCGTTCTCAGAATGGGAAATAGAAGCGACTATAGCTGCATGTCCACAGTATGTTCACCAACACATGAAAGCTGTAATTAGCGTGTTTATCACAGAATAACCTACCTTTCTTCTGGTAAAGGCTCCAGCTGAATGGTCATTCAGCTTTTCATCATGGTCATGACAGCCACAAAATGTGGCAAATTCCGGCCATTCCTTCATCCTCCAATCCCAAAATTGTTTGCACAATAACTCAACTGTTGGGTCCATTTTCAGTGCTAAATAGGAAGAAGGATTATTTGTTCTAAATTCTCAACCCAATAGTGAATTCTGGTAGGGTGGATCCATTCATAAAGCATGCTCCAGATAGAATCTCATAGTGCTTTAAATAGATATAGGGCCTATAATAACCAGATTTAAATTTAAATCTGTATGAACAATATTTTGTATATAAAAAGCAATATTTATTGCATAATTGTACCGCGATATATCCGCGAGGATCAGATGCATGGAGTGCAAATAATAACTTGCAGGATTTTTGAAAAATCGACATTCGACATTGGCCCCCAAATTTCGACACTGACGATATGAAAAAGCAACATCAACACATATTTTTAAAGAAACGACACAAAACGTCGTGAAAAATCGACATTCGACACTGAGAATTTTGAAACATCGACTCGAACTGGACACTGGAAGCCCCGGTTTTCCAGACCCCTGCATATCCATGTATGACTCACCTACAATGCCATTTTGTGAGACAAACGGATGGCAAATAAACTACATCGTCAGAAACTAATACAGTTGGAGATCAACGATCGCATTGGTCTTATAAACTTCCCTAACATGCGTGATATCATCGATATTCCGGTCAACTTGATTTATGGTCATTGGCTTTCCATAGAAAACGTTCCACCAGAGCATGACGAAACAGTGGGAAAGAAGGCCGTATTTATCTCAAGCACAGGCGTCTGTGATCTCAAGTGAGAAGAAATAATTGAAAATGTCAGTCATAGAACTAACTATAGTTCATCTCTTACGACTTAGACAACTCGATGTGAAAGAAACAGTGCAAACGGTTTAAACAACTTGCCTTTAAAATCTCTACAGGAAGAATTAAGCCACCGGTGGGCCACCAAACAAGCAATGGGTACGGGTGTGTATGGAATGCCAACAGCATCATAATATATACGTGTGTCAGAACCTAAAACGTCCGACTGCCCAAAACGGTTTAGAATCATGACTTTCACATGTATAAGATAATGCACAGTTAGACGCCGATTTTTGTCTAAGCACAACACGATCATCAAAGAATAAGTATACACCAGATTTGTTTCATACCCTCCTAATCTCGCAATAAATATTGTTTTAATGGATAGATCTAGGTCCAGAGCGTGTGACAATTAAGTCCCATAACCCGCAGAGGCCAAGGCTGTAAAGTACTGCTAACGCTTTTTCTGTGCCTTGCTACACACCGTTCCCATACTGAAGCTCACACGCCCCCCGCCCCCGCCCCCCTTCCCAGCTTCTCTTGAAACCTCAATGTTAGTCGTATATCGCTAAATATAGGAGCTACAAAACGAGCGTATCATGGCCTCATGTCGGCACATTGTGTAGGATCGCAACGTCAAATGTAACTGTTAGTTTGTTCTCAGTAGTGATGTAGCACGTTTTGGGCAGTCGGACGTTTTGGGCCCCACATTTGTGTCTTGTTTTATGTGGGTTAAAGTGGGGTGGATCGACAGTTCTGCAAGGTACTATGCTGTACTCTGCGGGGAGGGGGTCCTTATAATAGGAGAATGAGATCTCGAACGTGTGTGGTCAGGTAACTCTTATAGCGCGCTCTACGATGCTATATTCACATGCACAAGCTCGCGCATGTCGAGAAAACCTCGATACTTTAGCGACCGCATGCCCCCCCCCCCCCTATGAACAGGGTCCCCCCTGTCAGCACCCCATTAATTATCTGCTGCCTCCTGGTTGGCTGGCACAGATCGTAGACACGGCCCGGCTTTCCGGCCGCACCCTCACACTGTGAAGTCGGGTGTACAATATCCGGGAATCACTGTGACAACCGTCAGGACGCGGCTGATCCAGCTCAGGTTGATGCTAAGAGCTAGCTACCCCCGCCCCCCCCCCCCCAGTTTATATTTTCATAACGTGAATTGAGTGAATGTCAGTAGGACTAGATGAGGCTCTAACTGTTTATTTGATTTTATTCAGCACTTCAAATATTAGTCCTGTTACGTGCCAGTTTTAACAGGCGTCCAGTCGTACCTCCCTCCCTGCCTGACAACAGGCACGTCTCCTTACGTTGGTTGGCCCTGTTAGACGCATTCTCACGACGGGGAAATATTTGTTATTTATGGAGAGGAGTGTTTGGCTAATGCATTTCGGAGCTTGAATGGCAGTAACACTATTTGCACCAAAGAATAGCAAATTTCTGCTTGTAACTTAAGTATTTCGTTTAACACTTTCAGTTGACTGGGAACCTTTGTAAATCCCTACCGCCATGTTTTGTGCCCAATAACCAAATACCGAAAATTTGCGAAGCCTCCCCCTCATCATGTTCATCTGAAGCAAAAAACTGGCACCAATCACGGAATATAGACTTTAAAGCAATATACTTACATGCGCCATCTTAGATTTTTTACATTTTAGAACCAAGACTAAAGGTATCTCAAAAATTATGATGCATATGTTGTATATCTCTTTGAGTCTGTAAAACAAACATTTCAACATCAAACTGCGCGGTCTATTTTTATCGCGCGCGGACGTGATAGCGAGCCGCGGTCGACATCACACACAAAATACCGAACGGCGAACAGGCGCGCAGGGATATAAAGCCGGCCACCAACTTCTGATCCGGTGACCAAATTGCTTCTCTCCGGATAGCCCACAAGCTTTCAGGATTTAAATTCCAGACAGAATGTACTTATTTGACATGGAGAAGAGGTTGGTAATACAAAAAATTACGGAATATATTGCTTTAAGTTGTTTTCTGTGTTGTCATCTGCTTCCAAACATGAAGTGTATAAAATACAAAAAAAAATTCTTTGCATTTTCAATCGAGATATTCGGATTCGTATAGACTTAAAGGGCCACAGGCTATATCACTAGACTCGCACTAAAGTATCGGCGTTTTCCCGTCTTCAAAAAAAGTCGGTAACAAATTCTTTTTCGGTATTCAGCATATGAAAGTTCGGCCATCTCTGGACAACTTCGCAGACTTCCGACTGCAATGGCGACTTTTTGAATGCGCTCTCAGTCAGCTCAGTGCCCAAATGCCCATAACATATATATGCAGTACGATTTAGACCTAACTGTCATTGTACGTTTGTAGAGTAAGTATTTTCCCCAACTTTGCCACTAAAACTGAAACTCTCCATAACTTTTTATTTGGTGCCAACGCAAAAGTAAACGGTAGGACTTGGTTGGAGCTATTCTAATGTGAAGCCGTAGCAAACTTGTTTTTACAATTGTTGTGGAGTCACATGAAAACATCGCCATAGCAACTCTTGTCTGACAAGCCATGGCAATAAAGTATATAAAGGTATTTATTTGAACAAATTCTATATCGAATATAATATATAGTTAAGAGCTGCAATTTTATGATGCACAATTTTGATATCAGCTGGAATATATGGTCAAGAACTGCCATTTTGAAGAAAAAAAACGTCTCAGATAGGCACATCGTGAGAAATTATAGATTTCTGCGCCCGGAATTAAGAGAAAAAAATCATTTGGGCGGCACATATGTATATACCTAACTATAGGTATAGGCCTAAGAATTCCGTCTGGTGGGACGTTTGACGCTCGCCGTGTTAACAGGCCTCACACAAGTCACACGTACTACGCAAGCAGGCACCGCGGTGGCCCGCAGATAGAACGAAAAACCATCAATTACGATTTAAAGCGCAACAGAATCAAAGGTAATAGCAACTTTTGCCATAGCCCTTTTCCCGGCATGGCCAAAGAGAAATATATGGCACCTCTATCGGACGTTAATTGGTGCTCCCTCACTAAAACGTCTTGCAAACACATATACCAGTTAAGACATGCTTTTGATTGTTTGGACGAATTTGATAGCTATAAAAGATTAATGGCCCCAGTGTGCCTCCTGATAAGTCAGAATTTCCAAATGCGCCTATTCTTTTTGAAATCTGGGCCCACCGTGGGACAGGGCGTGTTATATATGCTTAACCGAGTTACTGAACCTCTCGGAATTCCAGCTGCCGTAAAACTGTTTGTACTTCAATAATCCTTAATAAATCCAAGGGTTGCATTAAGACAAATATAAGAGTGTCATTCATGACATGTTTTCTTTTACCAGACTTAATTAGTGGTGTACCTCATGTGGGGCCATCTGACTTGGGTCATTAAAAAATGGTTGTGCTTCAATCCATCATGCAGATAAATATGGGCCCCAGATATATGACTTCGCTTAATTGTATTTCTTAGGAATTACAATTACAATCGAAAGATAAGTCTAGTAAATATATTGCAAATTATTACATTACATAGAAGGAATAGCTAGGTCCTCGTGGTCATATATGGAAGCGCAAACGAGGAGGGGATAGTGGGGGGGGGCATTTACGTTGGGCGATCCCTCCCCGCCCCCCCTACCCCCGAAAAAAAAAACATTGCCGTATCTTTAATATTTTATTCGTACGATGCATACACTGGATTCCCGGCCGTCTCTTTTTTCATTACAATTCTCTCAAAATGACAGCCAACGGAAATTACATATAGAGCACTTTTCCCACCCGGTGACCAGAAAAAACCTTATCATATCCTCCGTGATCCCCTTCCCAGCGACTTAATGAACCTCACACTCCATGTATTTGCACTCAAGACACTGCACAGCATGCATACAATTTCATTTCCAAAGTTTATGTTTCTACTAGATCTACATCTGTATATTAAACTAAAACGAAGTTATAGAACACGCATCCTGGCTGGCAAACAAATGGAAGACGTTGATGATGAGAAACATGACGAGAGCACCGACCGCCGAACCGATCTGTATGCAACGGCCACACCAGACCAGAGCGCGGTGCCCTCCAGACGCGTTCAAAATGGCGGCCGACGCGATGTTGGTGAGCGACAGCAGCGCCCCTGCGGCCACCTGAGTCACCACCTGAAACAAACCGAACTTAATGTTTAACCACAGTCACAGTAAAGCAGTAGAGGGGGTGGGGGGGGGGGGGGTAGGGGTAGGGGGCCCCACAACATATACAAAACACACGTGTGTATTCAGTATATGTTTTTTTTTTCATATAGTATATGTCATATGTCATTTTTTTTTATAGTATATCTCAATTGATGGGTTTTTATCAAGGCAACTTACGTATAGGCCTATGGGTGATAACAGTCCGTCTACGTAGATCCAACATGGCGATGTCTTTACAGCGGTCTAACTGTTATTATTTAAAATTTTTGTTCAAACTGTATTTATATAACGAGGTAACCGATAGCGAATACACATATCGACGGTCACCACCTATATATTTACAGCTGCTGTCGCAAGATTTAGATAAACACGATAATTACTTAATTCAGTTAACTATACTGTGGGAATATCAAGGCTAATGCTCCAATCCTAGCTGGATCCAAGGCTCTAAATGTTGTGTGTGAATATATTTCATGTGGCCGGCACAGCGGCGCGGATCCAAGCAGATGTTCAAGACTGTTAAACTCTTTTCAATTACCCTTTTTGAGGAAGAATTGCCGTTTTTCCATGCAGAATCAAACTTTTCCACAACCGGATGTGGAACCTGCCCCCCGCTCCCGTCCCCCCTCGGTCGCGAATTTTCGGTGAACCTCCCCCCCCCCCCGTATAGAAGAAATGCAACCTTCTTTCCGTTAATATAATAATAAAAAAATGTATATCATTTGTTGATATCAAATAATGTAACAAGTGTCGACTTACCACTAGCACCACTCCGATCGTTTCTCCCTTGAGAGGGGGGTTGGGGCTCATCGACGACAGGAACACCTGGTACCCGACCAACACGGTGCCGAGGCAGCTTGTGATGATGACTGAAGAGAAAGGGAATTTGGGGACGAAAAGCGCCCCGACACACGCCAGGGCGTTACAGACGGCGGTGAGGCGTACGCTGAGGCTGTACGCCAGGCTGCCGTACGGCAGACACGCGTACGCCTGGATGGACCAGAGAATCCCGTTGTCCATTGCGTTCGCCCAGGCTGTGATCAGGAGCAAGGTCACTTCTCGGGCCACTGTTAATTTCTCCCCGCTGCCTAATTCTGTCGCTGTTGGCTTCACGTGGTGGTCGGAATCCACGCGGAGCGTACTTCCGGTTGGCGGCTGCAGCGAGTCGGACAGCTTCCAGCAGTCGCCGTTAGAGGGCGCGCTGGCGGCGAGGCTGGCTTTACCGCCGTGACGTAAGGACTGGGGTGGCACGACGTTGGCCGGGATTACTCCGCGCGATTCCCCATCGAACTCATCGTGGGAGTAACACCGGTTTGTGACTCCCGCGTCACGTGACTGCGCCTCGACCGAGCAGCCGTCCACCAATTTCTTGCTTCTGAGTTGCACGACGGGACATTCATCTCCGAAAGTGACGTCACTTCCGGCGTGTGGCCCCTCGCCCGGCCGCGTGACGTCATAGGAGTGGACCGCGCGCTCGCGCTTACCGTGCGGGGATAGCTGCAGGTAGAGGAAACAGGCTCCGGCGGCGGCCACCATGCCGGTAACCAGCATGAAGAACCACTGGACGTTGAACAGCGGCGGGTCGAAGAGCGCGACGGTCACCGTGTCGCTGCTATTTAGACCTGTCGTCTCGTTATGGGACACCACGGTGCGGTTCAGGCACACCGGGTCGGTCTCGACCCCTTGGATCAGGCCGACGATCCCGGGGAAGAAACGCCCGAGCGCCGCGCCCAGAAAGAACGCGGTCATATACTGCGGGCGATAATAGGCCATGTACGGCAGATAGATGACGGTGGACGTGCAATCGACCAGCCCCAAGACGGCCACCAGGATCAGCAGCGCCATGCTGTGCCTAGCGCCACCTACGGAGAGTGTGCGATCCCAGAAGAGGGCGATGAAGACGCAGGAAGTGGCGCTGACGAGGATGACGGCGGCGATGAGGTGGCTCTCCTGGGGCTGGCGGGTCGAGAACTTGGTGACGAGAGTGTAGAAGATGGGGCCGATGTTGGCCGCCTGGATGATGATGGCGAAGTAGGAGGCGAGGGCCCAGCCCTCGGGCACGGCAGGAACCAGCAGCGGCAGCTCCACGAACAACCCGTTCACGTCGATCCATCCCGACGTGGCGAACACTGCGATCACGATGTACAGCGGCACCGAAATCTCTGATAGCCACTTCCTGACAGTCGGCATGTTGACCGCGTATGTCTATATATCTTTCTCTATGTGGATAGATTACTAAATAATATACATGTATATATATTAAAATAACGGCGTCTGAAAGTCTAGATGATGTTCTATATGACTTCCGTTTTGATCCTCAGCTAATTAACGAGTGTTGATCGGTGCCATTACCAATCTCCGCATGACAACCCGGCTAAGAAGGTGACGAAATGTAAATAGCGTGAAAATGACATCCGATACAAATGAGTGACCAGCCACAAAGGTTTAATCCGTTCTCTTCACACCCTTCCGAGAGCTCCTAATCGGCTTCTGTCCGCGTCACGGGGCGCTTATATCTGCCTGGAATTCCTCTTGACCCTAACAAAACCCCGGTCGATGATAAAGCTCGCAGCTCAGAGGTACACTTTAAGACGGTTTAAATGGCGATTTTCATTAAAGCCATGCATATACATATAGTGCGTCTAAGTGATTTCCATGCGCAAATGGCCCGCGATGGTCAAATACGTTGAATAAATACTTGACAAACCGCTGCGAAAATGTCTTCGCGTACAACTGTGATCGCCTGGGCTGTTGGGTGGCTGTCTCGGTTGTGGGACACAGGGTTGAATACGCACCCCTCGGTCTTTGGCCCACGACGGGCCGCTGCGGCTCGACCCCCTCGCCGTCCCGCCACCGGTCGGCCGGACAAACTGCCGGCCGCCTCTATGTACAAACAGACAAATACCACGTCCGTGACATTTGTACCAGTTCTCATCCACCTTTTATACCATCTCAATAAGCTCGGGTCTCTTTCGCCTCGTCAGACGCACAGTAGCTTCGTGGGGGGGTGGGGGGGTAGGGGATCCGGTAACACCCATATGTCATATAAAAACATGGGTGTAGCCGGCCCCTCCCCCCCCCCCTCCCCCGCCCCAACCCAGCCGCGATTGAGGCTCCTGTGGTTGACTTTGGTCCATGCTATTTCTATTGAGTGACAGTCTATATATCCTGCTATATAGTCGTAGTTGCAGACGGGGTAGCTATATTGTTAAAGAATTTCAAGTAAATAGATACCTACGCATATCTATGTGGGACAAATATTATGCAGAACCCCTGGGCAGAGCTGAGCGCAGGTGCCGCCTGTCTGTGCAATTTATTGCGTCAACATGACTGCGTGACAGATCTTCCAAAAACAGCAATGCCTAGCTCCTCCGCTAGATGCTGACAGAGTACCCGCCATCCTTCCCTTTAATACATGTACACTTTCTCTTCAAACTTTCAAAGTCGCTTCATTTTATTTTGTTCAATTTTTTTGTATACGTGTTTTCTACGTGTTTTCTTCCTTTCCATTCGGCTGCTGATATATAATAGTCCAAAAACCATTCTGATAGAGATAACTGCGATACAAAGGAAGGAAAAAAGAGGTACTGAATACCGAGGTCAAATATGTCGCAGGAGCTAGGTTAAATATCCGAGTTTTTATATAACAGTATATGTTACGTCAACTCTGAACTCCAATTGTCGCGAAGGCTGAAGCCGTTCTTACCGCGGTCTGGGCGTTAAAGTCTCCCTAGTAGCTTATGCCACCCACCGGCGTTAGGTCTCCCCAGTAGCTTACTTTATGCCACCCACCGGTGTTAAAGTCTCCTCAGTAGCTTATGCCACCCACCGGTGTTAAAGTGTCCTCAGTAGATTACTTTATGCCACCCACCGTTGTTAAAGTCTCCTTAGTAGCTTATGTCACCCACCGGTGTTAAAGTCTCCCCAGTAGCTTACTTTATGCCACCCACCGGCGTTAAAGTCTCCCTAGTAGCTTATGTCACCCACCGGCGTTAAAAGTCTCCCCAGTAGCTTATGCCACCCACCGGTGTTAAAAGTCTCCCCAGTAGCTTATGTCACCCACCGTCGTTAAAGTCTCCCCAGTAGCTTACTTTATGCCACCCACCGGTGTTAAAGTATCCCCAGTAGCTTATGTCACCCACCGTCGTTAAAGTCTCCCCAGTAGCTTACTTTATGCCACCCACCGGTGTTAAAGTCTCCCCAGTAGCTTACTTTATGCCACCCACCGGTGTTAAAGTCTCCCCAGTAGCTTACTTTATGCCACCCACCGGCGTTAAAAGTCTCCCCAGTAGCTTACTTTATGCCACCCACCGGTGTTAAAGTCTCCACAGTAGGTTACTTTATGCCACCCACCGGCGTTAAAAGTCTCCCCAGTAGCTTACTTTATGCCACCCACCGGCGTTAAAAGTCTCCTCAGTAGCTTACTCTATGCCACCCACCGGTGTTAAAAGTCTCCCCAGTAGCTTACTTTATGCCACCCACCGGCGTTAAAAGTCTCCCCAGTAGCTTACTTTATGCCACCCACCGGTGTTAAAGTCTCCCCAGTAGCTTACTTTATGCCACCCACCGGCGTTAAAAGTCTCCCCAGTAGCTTACTTTATGCCACCCACCGGTGTTAAAGTCTCCCCAGTAGCTTACTTTATGCCACCCACCGGTGTTAAAGTCTCCCCAGTAGCTTACTTTATGCCACCCACCGGTGTTAAAGTCTCCCCAGTAGCTTACTTTATGCCACCCACCGGTGTTAAAGTCTCCACAGTAGCGTACTTTATGCCACCCACCGGCGTTAAAAGTCTCCCCAGTAGCTTACTTTATGCCACCCACCGGCGTTAAAAGTCTCCTCAGTAGCTTACTTTATGCCACCCACCGGCGTTAAAAGTCTCCTCAGTAGCTTACTTTATGCCACCCACCGGTGTTAAAAGTCTACCCAGTAGCTTACTTTATGCCACCCACCGGTGTTAAAGTCTCCCCAGTAGCTTACTTTATGCCACCCACCGGCGTTAAGTCTCCCCAGTAGCTTACTTTATGCTATACCCACCGGTGTTAAAAGTCTCCCCAGTAGCTTACTTTATGCCACCCACCGGTGTTAAAAGTCTCCCCAGTAGCTTACTTTATGCCACCCACCGGTGTTAAAGTCTCCCCAGTAGCTTACTTTATGCCACCCACCGGTGTTAAAGTCTCCCCAGTAGCTTACTTTATGCCACCCACCGGTGTTAAAGTCTCCCCAGTAGCTTACTTTATGCCACCCACCGGCGTTAAAAGTCACCCCAGTTGCTTACTTTATGCCACCCACCGGTGTTAAAGTCTCCCCAGTAGCTTACTTTATGCCACCCACCGGTGTTAGTCTCCCCAGTAGCTTACTTTATGCCACCCACCGGTGTTAAAGTCTCCCCAGTAGCTTACTTTATGCCACCCACCGGCGTTAAAAGTCTCCCCAGTAGCTTACTTTATGCCACCCACCGGCGTTAAAAGTCTCCTCAGTAGCTTACTTTATGCCACCCACCAGTGTTAAAGTCTCCCCAGTAGTTTACTTTATGCCACCCACCGGTGTTAAAGTCTCCCCAGTAGCTTACTGTATGCCACCCACCGGCGTTAAAAGTCTCCCGAGTAGTTTACTTTATGCCACCCACCGGTGTTAAAGTCTCCCCATTAGCTTACTTTATGCCACCCACCGGCGTTAAAAGTCTCCCCAGTAGCTTACTTTATGCCACCCACCGGTGTTAAAAGTCTCCCCAGTAGCTTACTTTATGCCACCCACCAGTGTTAAAAGTCTCCCCAGTAGCTTACTTCATGCCACCCACCGGTGTTAAAAGTCTCCCCAGTAGCTTGCTTTATGCCACCCACCGGTGTTAAAAGTCTCCCCAGTAGCTTACTTTATGCCACCCACCGGTGTTAAAGTCTCCCCAGTAGCTTACTTTATGCCACCCACCGGCGTTAAAAGTCTCCCCAGAAGCTTACTTTATGCCACCCACCGGTGTTAAAAGTCTCCCCAGTAGCTTACTTTATGCCACCCACCGGTGTTAAAAGTCTCCCCAGTAGCTTACTTTATGCCACCCACCGGTGTTAAAGTCTCCCCAGTAGCTTACTTTATGCCACCCACCGGCGTTAAAAGTCTCCCCAGTAGCTTACTTTATGCCACCCACCGGAGTTAAAGTCTCCCCAGTAGCTTACTTTATGCCACCCACCGGCGTTAAAAGTCTCCTCAGTAGCTTACTTTATGCCACCCACCGGTGTTAAAAGTCTCCTCAGTAGCTTACTTTATGCCACCCACCGGTGTTAAAGTCTCCCCAGTAGCTTACTTTATGCCACCCACCGGTGTTAAAGTCTCCCCAGTAGCTTACTTTATGCCACCTACCGGTGTTAAAGTCTCCCCAGTAGCTTACTTTATGCCACCCACCGGTGTTAAAGTCTCCCCAGTAGCTTACTTTATGCCACCCACCGGCGTTAAAAGTCTCCCCAGTGGCTTACTTTATGCCACCCACCGGTGTTAAAAGTCTCCCCAGTAGCTTACTTTATGCCACCCACCAGTGTTAAAAGTCTCCCCAGTAGCTTACTTGATGCCACCCACCGGTGTTAAAAGTCTCCCCAGTAGCTTGCTTTATGCCACCCACCGGTGTTAAAAGTCTCCCCAGTAGCTTACTTTATGCCACCCACCGGTGTTAAAGTCTCCCCAGTAGCTTACTTTATGCCACCCACCGGCGTTAAAAGTCTCCCCAGTAGCTTACTTTATGCCATCCACCGGTGTTAAAGTCTCCCCAGTAGCTTACTTTATGCCACCCACCGGCGTTAAAAGTCTCCTCAGTAACTTACTCTATGCCACCCACCGGTGTTAAAAGTCTCCCCAGTAGCTTACTTTATGCCACCCACCGGTGTTAAAGTCTCCCCAGTAGCTTACTTTATGCCACCCACCGGTGTTAAAGTCTCCCCAGTAGCTTACTTTATGCCACCCACCGGCGTTAAAAGTCTCCCCAGTAGCTTACTTTATGCCACCCACCGGTGTTAAAGTCTCCCCAGTAGCTTACTTTATGCCACCCACCGGTGTTAAAGTCTCCCCAGTAGCTTACTTTATGCCACCCACCGGTGTTAAAGTCTCCCCAGTAGCTTACTTTATGCCACCCACCGGCGTTAAAAGTCTCCCCAGTAGCTTACTTTATGCCACCCACCGGTGTTAAAAGTCTCCTCAGTAGCTTACTTTATGCCACCCACCAGTGTTAAAGTCTCCCCAGTAGTTTACTTTATGCCACCCACCGGTGTTAAAGTCTCCCCAGTAGCTTACTTTATGCCACCCACCGGCGTTAAAAGCCTCCCCAGTAGCTTACTTTATGCAACCCACCGGTGTTAAAGTCTCCCCAGTAGCTTACTTTAAGCCACCCACCGGCGTTAAAGTCTCCCCAGTAGCTTACTTTATGCCACCCACCGGCGTTAAGTCTCCCCAGTAGCTTACTGTATGCCACCCACCGGTGTTAAAGTCTCCCCAGTAGCTTACTTTATGCCACCCACCGGTGTTAAAGTCTCCCCAGTAGCTTACTTTATGCCACCCACCGGCGTTAAAAGTCTCCCCAGTAGCTTACTTTATGCCACCCACCGGTGTTAAAAGTCTCCTCAGTAGCTTACTTTATGCCACCCACCAGTGTTAAAGTCTCCCCAGTAGTTTACTTTATGCCACCCACCGGTGTTAAAGTCTCCCCAGTAGCTTACTTTATGCCACCCACCGGCGTTAAAAGTCTCCCCAGTAGCTTACTTTATGCAACCCACCGGTGTTAAAGTCTCCCCAGTAGCTTACTTTAAGCCACCCACCGGCGTTAAAGTCTCCCCAGTAGCTTACTTTATGCCACCCACCGGCGTTAAAAGTCTCCTCAGTAGCTTACTTTATGCCACCCACCGGTGTTAAAGTCTCCCCAGTAGCTTACTTTATGCCACCCACCGGCGTTAAAGTCTCCCCAGTAGCTTACTTTATGCCACCCACCGGTGTTAAAGTCTCCCCAGTAGCTTACTTTATGCCACCCACCGGTGTTAAAGTCTCCCCAGTAGCTTACTTTATGCCACCCACCGGCGTTAAAAGTCTCCCCAGTAGCTTACTTTATGCCACCCACCGGTGTTAAAAGTCTCCCCAGTAGCTTACTTTATGCCACCCACCAGTGTTAAAAGTCTCCCCAGTAGCTTACTTCATGCCACCCACCGGTGTTAAAAGTCTCCCCAGTAGCTTGCTTTATGCCACCCACCGGTGTTAAAAGTCTCCCCAGTAGCTTACTTTATGCCACCCACCGGTGTTAAAGTCTCCCCAGTAGCTTACTTTATGCCACCCACCGGCGTTAAAAGTCTCCCCAGAAGCTTACTTTATGCCACCCACCGGTGTTAAAAGTCTCCCCAGTAGCTTACTTTATGCCACCCACCGGTGTTAAAAGTCTCCCCAGTAGCTTACTTTATGCCACCCACCGGTGTTAAAGTCTCCCCAGTAGCTTACTTTATGCCACCCACCGGCGTTAAAAGTCTCCCCAGTAGCTTACTTTATGCCACCCACCGGAGTTAAAGTCTCCCCAGTAGCTTACTTTATGCCACCCACCGGTGTTAAGGTCTCCCCAGTAGGTTACTTTATGCCACGCACCGGCGTTAAAAGTCCCCCCAGTAGCTTACTTTATGCCACCCACCGGCGTTAAAGTCTCCCCAGTAGCTTACTTTATGCCACCCACCGGCGTTAAAAGTCTCCTCAGTAGCTTACTCTATGCCACCCACCGGTGTTAAAAGTCTCCCCAGTAGCTTACTTTATGCCACCCACCGGTGTTAAAAGTCTCCCCAGTAGCTTACTTTATGCCACCCACCGGTGTTAAAAGTCTCCCCAGTAGCTTACTTTATGCCACCCACCGGTGTTAAAGTCTCCCCAGTAGCTTACTTTATGCCACCCACCGGTGTTAAAGTCTCCCCAGTAGCTTACTTTATGCCACCCACCGGTGTTAAAGTCTCCCCAGTAGCTTATGCCACCCACCGGTGTTAAAGTCTCCCCAGTAGCTTATGTCACCCACCGGCGTTAAAGTCTCCCCAGAAGATTACTTTATGCCACCCACTGGCTTTAATGTCTCCTCAGTAGCTTACTTTATGCCACCCACCGGTGTTAATTTCTCCTCAGTAGATAATGTCACCCACCGGCGTTAAAAGTCTCCCCAGTAGCTTATGCCACCAACCGGCGTTATAGTCTACCCAGTAGCTTCATTTATGCCACCCATTGGCTTTAATGTCTCCCCAGTAGCTTATGTCACCCACCGGCGTTAAAACCCGTTCACATGTAGAAGACCAAGGAAAAGGTGATGAAACTAATTATACTTAAATTTGTTATTCATATAAATATTTCCCGCTAACACAAAATAGGCTGAAATGAAAGATTAACATGCACATAAACGGACATGCAGCATTTGTGTCAGGGGTAATCGTCCACATAACCAAAGCAAAAGTTTGCTGGACCGCTGACTCTCAGTTGAAAGCAAACAGTTTTAGAGATGCTAAGCATGCAAATTTTAGTGACAAGAATTAGATTATTTGTACACTAATAAGCCCACAAAATATTACAAAGTTAGAACGTGACATGATTTTAGCGGGAAAGAGCTGCTTGAAAAGCGAAAAAAAAGCATCATTGCCATTATATCGAATTAGCACAGTTACGTCAAAGGAATCAACAAGGAGGCCGATTAGCAAATCAGATATCAAAGGATAGGCAACACTACGAACTAAAAAATTATGCGCAGTGGGTTTTTTATCACAAAAAGTGATATCGCGATTTAAAAGTTATAGTTAGATAATTCTAACTCGCCTTGTAATTGCCAGTGCCAACTTAACTGCCATATCCGCGGAGAACATTTTCCTTTGCCAAGCAATCTATACAGTTAAATTAGCTGAATCTGCCAACAATACGTGTAACATCTATTTACTTACATATTAACTTAATTGCAAGAACATTTTTAACTTAATTAATTAGAATACGGTAATTTAAGTAACGCGAAAATCAGTATTAGTTAAATTGAATATTAAACTTGGTGTTCTCATAAAAAAAAAAAGTGCGATGCCTTACAATTTCTGTCATTTCGCAAGGCAATATATTAGCATCACAAATATTCCGGTTATACATCCCGCAGGTAAGTGTTACGTATCCATTTTGTCCTGCATGTGAGGCAGCCAACAGTTGCCTATCAAAGAAGTTATACATTTACAGCATGAAATAAACCTGTGTATTTATGGCCAAGCGGTAATGTAACCGCTGATGCAGTTTTACAAGCGAGCGTCATTATTCACCCATTGCACCGAATTTTTGCATCGCAGGTTTAAATGTGATTCACTTTTTTGTCTCATAAATGACCTGCACTACCGCAAGTAGCTCTTCTTGGCGTAGATTATATTAGCGCGCGCGCTTCTCAAAAAGACTGCCTCAGCCACTGACCTGGTTCACTTTGTTTTTCACGGCAAAATACCAATTAAGGTGTAGTTGACGAAGCTAGGCTGCAGGTCGTTTTTACTGCCGCAGCGGATATGTTACGTCGTGGGCCCGCTATGTATGTTAGGCACTTAAAGGTTCCCAAACCCCCCGGACTAAAACATCAATATTTCAATACTGAAATATACAATATACATGTATATTAATATACATCAAGCAGCACCGCTTGATATATCACAATGCTACTGCGACGGGCCGCGCTCTGGACGCCATTATAGCAGCAGTGGTTCTGCCCGCCCAATGACGGATTTAGGTACAATTAGGAGTGTGTGTATGATTTATTTTGGCAGTCTCACCCACTTCACCCGGTTTTCAAATTTCCGAATGCAGCCGCCCTCCCCCCCAACCCCACCACCCTTCACCCGGTCGTCCTGTACTAGAATTCGTTGCAAAACTCTTACAAGACTCGCTCTCCCAACAGAGATCATAAAGAGGTAAGTGTCATAAACAATACTGACATCTGACGTTAGACTCATGTTCATATTTCGCCAATATATCTAATATATAATAATATTAAAGTTGACCATACATCAAGAAGCTAAAGAAAAAAAACCCTCATAAAGTCTTTGTATAATATATACCATCCTGCAACAACAATATAAACTAAATAATACATTAATTAACACTAATTAACCTGGCAGCAGCACGAAGACCTTGACACACACACATACGGGTACGTGTTTCGCTTGCCGGAGAGCAGTTGTTGGGGCAGGAACTTGGCGTTTCTGTTCAGTCAGGCAATTCACTACCATAACCGTTTTGGGTGCAAAAAGATGGTTACTTTTGTATATGTATGTGTTTGATAGTTGATGCCTGCACTTGAAGTCACCTGACTGATAGAAGTCAACTGACAGGCGCCTGATGTAGTGGCGTGTGCACCGTCGCGTGAAAAGAACTGCTATTTGATAGTGATGGGGCTCGTATTAATTACAAAGCTAGCACGAGTTCCCACATTGGACACAATGCATGAGGAGGCCCTGCTTCGGAACGAAGGGGGGCGGCCTCGATAGCTAGCTCAGTGGGTCAGAGCGCTCGTCTTGAGTGTTCCGGCCACCTGAGAGCCCAAGGACACGTGGATCGGTGGTTCGCGCCCCGCTGTGGCCATGTCTGTGTGGTCGCAGGATAAAGATCCCATGTCCTTCTTCGCAAAAAGTAGGGGGTTACCCCCCACCCCCCGGAGTCATGGCTTCAAGGGTGGATATATTACCGCCAAGGGGGATTCATTGCGGCCAAGGGGGAATCCATATACCGCCAAGGGGGGATCCATTGCCGTCAAGGGGGGTTCCATTGCTGTCAATGGGGATCCATTGCTGCCAAGGGGGAATCCATTACCGTCAAGGGGGGATCCATTGCCGCCAAGGGGGACTTCATTGCCACCAAGGAGGACTCCATTGCCACCAAGGGGGACTCCATTGCTGCCAAGGGCAGATATATTGCTGCCAAGGGGGATCCATTGCTGCCAAGGGCAGATCCATTGCCGCCAAGGGCGCATCTATTGCCACCAAGGGGGACTTCATTGCCGCCAAGAGGGACTCCATTGCCACCAAGGGGGGACCCATTACCACCAAGGGGGACTTTCTTGCCGCCAAGGGGGGACCCATTGCCGGCAAGGGCGCATCTATTGCCACCAAGGGGGACTCCATTGCCACTAAGGGGGAATCCATTGCCGCCAAGGGGGATTCCATTGCCGCCAAGGGGGGATCCATTGCCACCAAGGGAGAATCCATTGCCGCCAAGGGCAGATCCATTGCTGCCAAGGGGGGATCCATTGCCGCCAAGGGGGGATCTATTGCCGCCATGGAGGTATCCATTGCCGCCAAGGGGGGTATCTATTGCCACCAAGGGAGAATCCATTGCCACCAAGGGGGGATCCATTGCCACCAAGGGAGAATCCACTGCCGCCAAGGGGGGATCTATTGCCGCCATGGAGGTATCCATTGCCGCCAAGGGGGGATCCATTGCCGCCAAGGGGGGATCCATTGCCACCAAGGGAGAATCCATTGCCACCAAGGGGGACTCCATTGCCGCCAAGGGGGGATCCATTGCCACCAAGGGAGAATCCATTGCCGCCAAGGGGGGATCCATTGCCACCAAGGGAGAATCCATTGCCGCCAAGGGGGGATCCATTGCCGCCAAGGGGGGATCTATTGCCGCCAAGGAGGTATCCATTGCCGCCAAGGGGGGATCCATTGCCGCCAAGGGGGGATCCATTGCCACCAAGGGGGAATCCATCGCCGCCAAGGGGGGGATCCATTGCCGCCAAGGGGGGATCCATTTCCGCCAAGGGGGAATCCATTGCCGCCAAGGGGGAATCCATTGCCGCCAAGGGGGGATCCATATTGCCACCAAGGGAGAATCCATTGCCGCCAAGGGGGGATCCATTGCCGCCAAGGGGCGATCCATTGCCGCCAAGGGGGAATCCATTGCCGCCAAGGGGGGATCCAATGCCGCCAAGGGGGGATCCATTGCCGCCAAGGGGGGTATCCATTGCCGCCAAGGGGGGATCCATTGCCAACATGGGGGTATCCATTGCCGCCAAGGGGGGATCCATTGCCGCCAAGGGGGGATCCATTGCCACCAAGGGAGAATCCATTGCCACCAAGGGGGACTCCATTGCCGCCAAGGGGGGATCCATTGCCACCAAGGGAGAATCCATTGCCGCCAAGGGGGGATCCATTGCCACCAAGGGAGAATCCATTGCCGCCAAGGGGGGATCCATTGCCGCCAAGGGGGGATCTATTGCCAACATGGGGGTATCCATTGCCGCCAAGGGGGGATCCATTGCCGCCAAGGGGGGATCCATTGCCACCAAGGGAGAATCCACTGCCGCCAAGGGGGGATCTATTGCCGCCATGGAGGTATCCATTGCCGCCAAGGGGGGATCCATTGCCGCCAAGGGGGGATCCATTGCCACCAAGGGAGAATCCATTGCCACCAAGGGGGACTCCATTGCCGCCAAGGGGGGATCCATTGCCACCAAGGGAGAATCCATTGCCGCCAAGGGGGGATCCATTGCCACCAAGGGAGAATCCATTGCCGCCAAGGGGGGATCCATTGCCGCCAAGGGGGGATCTATTGCCGCCAAGGAGGTATCCATTGCCGCCAAGGGGGGATCCATTGCCGCCAAGGGGGGATCCATTGCCACCAAGGGGGAATCCATCGCCGCCAAGGGGGGGATCCATTGCCGCCAAGGGGGGATCCATTTCCGCCAAGGGGGAATCCATTGCCGCCAAGGGGGAATCCATTGCCGCCAAGGGGGGATCCATATTGCCACCAAGGGAGAATCCATTGCCGCCAAGGGGGGATCCATTGCCGCCAAGGGGCGATCCATTGCCGCCAAGGGGGAATCCATTGCCGCCAAGGGGGGATCCAATGCCGCCAAGGGGGGATCCATTGCCGCCAAGGGGGGTATCCATTGCCGCCAAGGGGGGATCCATTGCCAACATGGGGGTATCCATTGCCGCCAAGGGGGGATCCGTTGCCGCCAAGGGGGGATCTATTGCCGCCAAGGGGGGATCCATTAATATAAGAGAAGATAAAGGGTTATTTAACGTCGGTAGCGTAAATGATTGTTTACTTATGCCATGGGCGTTCATCCTGGTAATTAATAGTCTGTGTGGAAGACAATGGAATGCCTTGGAGAGATCCATTAGTATAGCTCTGATAACTTGATAATTTCATCTCATAAACCGAAAATAGATCTGATAATGCATTCTCCGTACTTTAGGTAGTTCCGGTAGCCTTCAAAAGTCAAAACGAGGCTGACCTCGACCTTCCTTCTCCATCTTGGCTTTTGAAGAAGATTGAAGAAGTTTTTTATCGTGCGACATCGCCGCCCACTTGGGGGCATCGAAGGGTATTATGGAGGATGTGAGTGCTGGTTCACCTCCTGGACCGTCGGGGGCCTGTTTGGCCACCGACAATACCGTTTCGGACCCCGATGGGGCCGTGAAAGCCGTCTCCCCTCTGGGGTTGGTGGAAACAAGTGCCACGGGCCTGGCGACCGGCCGGCTGGACTTGGGGACTTACAAGATCCCTAAGAAACGCAAAATTGACGTACCGGAGGTGCAGGGCCTTACGGACGTCAGTTTATCGTCCTCGGAATCCGAAGGACAAGCGTCATCGTCAGACGAGGGAGGCAGCTCCTCTCCCGATCGTTCGTGTGTGTCGGACCCCCCGGTCAGTGAGGTCGCTTCAGGTCCAGGGCTCGACATGTTCGATCCATTAGGCCAGAAAAAGGCAAAAGACTGGAAATTGGACCCTGAACAGGACGGTTTCATAAGGAAATATTTCACTGAGTGGCTTGGGGAGGAGGTAGCCAAGAACACGGTTTTGGCTGATAACCCTCTCCCAAAACATGATTCGTTGGAGCCACACAAGCTGGATGATGACATTGTGGAGTTGTTGGACAAGGGGCAACAACCAGCTGCCAGGTTGATAGATGGCAGTTTTGTCAAGATTCAATCTAAACTGCTTGACACCATGGGGCCCTTGTCCAAACTGTGGAAGCTGCTTTTCTCAGCAAAAAATGCTAAGGACAGGTCCTGTGACCTCAGAGAACTCCTACTGCTGGTGGAAAAAAGCATTGTCCTGATAGGCCAGACGAATGTGCTCACGAACTACAACAGGAGGTGGAATGTGCTATGCAAGTTCCTCCGTGATCACAAGAAAGCCAGCCATTTGCTCCGCCAAAATGAAGCTTTGCTGAATGCTAACAGGAAAGAACTGTTTGGTGGAAAATTCTATCGCGCTCTATATCATAAGGCGAAGGAATCGAAACGTTCGCGCCAGATCAGACAGTCCCTGGGAGCCATTTCGTTTCCACCCAAGAGACAACATGTTGAGCGCAAGCCCTTTCAGAGGACCCCTCCCACGAGACCAAAAGGTCTACCAAAACCGAAGTGGGAGGGGAAACCACGGTTTTCCCGACAAGTCCAACAGCCCAGAGGGGGGAAGGCCTCACGGTATGTATCCTTTACCTCAGTCTCAAAGTCTTCTGGTATCACCAGTAAGTCAGGATCCCCCCATAACAATGCACAGCAGGATAGTAGGGTTGAACTTGTCCTCTCCAGGGATAACCCAATGGCCTGTGGGAGGGAGGATCAAGCATTTTGCCAACAATTGGGGAAATATCACAAAAGATCCAAAGATTTTGAACATGGTAAACGGCTGTCACATAGACTTTGTGACCACTCCTCCACCAAAACTCAATTGCTCTTCCCCAGTTCTCTCAAGAGAAGAACATACAAAAATCTCAGAACAGGTACAAGAGTTGTACTCAAAAAATGCCATCGAGCGAACCATGAACACACCGGATCAGTTCATGAGCCATCTGTTTCTGCGACCAAAGAAAGACGGGTCCCAGCGGCCAGTGTTCAATCTGAAACAGCTGAATGCTTATGTAAGATACGAAAACTTCAAGATGGAAGGGATGGTTTCAGCTTTAAACCTGATTCAGGCGGGGGACTGGATGGGGAAACTCGACTTAAAGGATGCATATTTCTGCATTCCGATGGCCCAGAATGTCAGAAAGTATCTGAAGTTTGTGTGGGCAGGGAAAATATACCAGTTCAAGGTCTTGCCCTTCGGGCTAGCATCAGCTCCCCGCTCGTTTACCAAACTAATGAAACCAGTGATTGCCCTCCTTCGACGAATGGGGATCAGAGTGGTCATCTACCTAGACGACATGCTCTTTTTGAACAGGAACAGAGAGGGGTTGGTGTTGGACATCAACACAGCACAGTGGCTGCTGGAGGCACTGGGTTTCTCGATCAACAGACCCAAATCAGTGACAGTTCCCACACAAACCCTCGAGTTTCTGGGTTTCTTGTTGGATTCGATCAAAATGACGGTGGCTTTGCCATTAGAGAAGGTGCAAACTATTCAGTTAGAATGCCAGGAATTGTGCCAGAGAAACAGAACTTCTGTCAGAGCTCTTGCAAAACTGATAGGCAAGTTAACAGCAACGCTTTTGGCTGTGGTAACAGCACCGCTGAATTATCGCCTCCTACAGATGCAGAAATCGAAAGCTTTACTGGCGAACAACCAGAATTATGCAGCTCATTTGACTTTATCACCAGAGAGCAAGGAGGAATTGCAATGGTGGATAAAAAATCTGGACATGTGGAATGGCAGAACGTTGATTTCAGTCATACCAGACCTAGTCATCACTTCGGACTCCTCAATGAAGAGATGGGGTGCGGTGTGCGAAGGAGTGACCAACCAGGGTCTCTGGAGTGCCGACGAAAGGAAATTACACATAAACTGCCTGGAACTGCTGGCAGCAACTTTCGCAGTGCGAGCCTTCACACGAGACCGATCGGTCCAGCATGTACACCTGCGAGTGGACAACAGTGCCACAGTGGCTCAGGTCAACCGGATGGGGGGCACAAGGTCAAGGAACCTGTTGAAACTGACAAAAGAGCTTTGGCACTTTTGTCTGTCGAAAAAGATCATGCTTACTGCGGAGCATCTGCCAGGAATTCACAACACAGTTGCAGACCAGGAATCCAGAATCTACACCGATGGCAGCAACTGGAAGTTGGACTCGGGGATATTCAAGGCAGTAGCACAGAAGTGGGGTCCCATTCAAACAGACCTGTTTGCAGACAGAACCAATGCCCAGACACAAAATTATGTGAGTTGGAAACCAGACCCATTTGCACAGACAACCGATGCATTCAGCATCCCTTGGGCATGTCAGGGGAGCTATGCGTTTCCTCCTTTTTGCCTGATAAACAAGTGTCTGGCAAAAATCCAGAAAGAACAGGCCGCTGTCATTCTGATTACTCCCACGTGGCAGACGCAGCCGTGGTTCCCAGTCATTCTGGGAATGCTAGTGGATCAACCTGTACTGTTACCTCCGCTACAGAGGTTACTGACGTCACCAAAAGGCGACCCGCATCCGCTGATCGTGAGAGGAGATCTGAAATTAGCGGCTTGGAAGGTCTCAGGGAACGCACACTTGCAAGAGGTCTTTCAAGCCGGGCTGCCGAGATTTTCTTGCGAGCCCGCAGAGAGGGAATTAAATCCGCTTACAGTTGCTCCTGGAATAAGTGGGTTAGCCTGTGTGGTGGACGGAAAGTCGCTCCATTTCAAGCCACTCTGGGAAATATAGCAGATTTCCTGGCTGATGTGTTTGACAAGGGAATGGAGTATACAACCATGAATGGGTACAGATCAGCTCTCTCGGCTTTTCACCCCCAGATAGAAGGATATCCGGTGGGGCAACATGCAGTGATCAAAACTTTGCTACAAGGGATGTTCAACATGAGGCCCCCTAAACCAAGATATGTGGACACGTGGGATGTGGATATGGTGCTCAGACACATTCGTTCCCTGGGAGACAATGGGAACCTAAACCTCAAAACACTCACGCTTAAGATGACCATGTTGTTAGCCTTATGCAGCGCAAGCAGAGGCTCTGAGTTGCAACAGCTGAACCTGAAATACATGAGGATGAAGGGGGAGGACATGGAATTCTGTATCCCTGGTCTCACAAAGACAAAGAGACCTGGTAAACCTCACAGTAAGGTATCTGTATCGCACTACAGATCTGATGGGCTGCTTGACCCAGTACAATGCATAAATAAATACATACAACGGACAGCTCCACTCCGGGAAAGTGAAGCTCAGAAAGCCCAAATGCTCATCAGTTTCATCAAGCCACATAACACAGTGGCGAAATGCTCCGTTGCAAGATGGCTTAAAATGCTAATGGCCCAAGCAGGGATTGACACAAGTAAATACAAGGCTCATTCAACGCGAGCTGCAAGTACCTCAAGGGCAAAGCATCAAGGCATGAAAACAGAACAAATCTTGGAAGCAGCCAACTGGTCAAATGCTTCAACTTTCTACAATTTCTACCATAAAGAAATTGCAGAGAAGGCAGAGCAGAACACATTTCAAGAAATAGTTCTTTGCCTTACCTAAACTTTGAACATGCATTATCAGATCTGTTTTCGGTTTATGAGATGAAATTGGAAATTTCATCAGTGCTCGTAGAGCACGACATGAAATTAAGATTTCATGAATAAACCAAAATAGATCTGATAATCCCACCCATATCCCTTCCCTTTGTATTAGTTGTTGGGACTATATATAGGGTTATTATTATTGTTCATTCGGACTTTCTTGTCTTGATTGCTTGCAGATAAGGGATACTGACGGGTTTCCACCTGCTTCTTCTTCCCCTGGATGGGGTTAAGTTCCAAGTTTGTCACCCAATTGGGCACTCATTTGCTCCTGGATGGATTTTTAGTTCAACTCAGTGCAAGTTTTACGTTGGTTTTCAACCGGATGAAGGAAAGAAGTGGATTTTGTTGTGGTTTTGTGACAATAACTCTCTGTCCTGGATGGAATTTGGTTCAGGGACGGTGTACTCAGTCGAGTGTTTAGTTCGTGGACTTGAACATTGTTAACAGAAATCCTGCAAGTCTGGAAAGGATTTCATCATTATTTCATCTTCATCTCATCTCCCAACTGGCCAGAGGGTAGAGGAAGGGCGGATAAGGCCTGCGGAGGTGAGTTTGTTACTTCATTTCAAAAGCCAAGCCTACGAAGGAAGGTCGAGGTCAGCCTCGTTTTGACTTTTAAAGGCTACCGGAAGTACCTAAAGTACGGAGAATGCATTATCAGATCTATTTTGGTTTATTCATGAAATCTTAATTTCATGTCGTGCTCTACGAGCACTGATGAAATTTCCAATTATTAATGAATAATTAATTGCATTTTGGGAGTCTTTAACAAAGCGCATCAGTAAGCTTTGACAGCTGTGTCCCTTTCTAAACCCAGATAGTCTGGGTGATAACTTGGGTTCCAGAAAGGACATAAGCTGTTCACTCAATATTTTTTCATATATCTTGGAAATACAGGAAAGAACACTTACCGACCTGTATTTTTCCGTATTTTAGTTTCAATGCCTTTAAGTGCAGTGTATATTTTGTGGCTACTTACTGCCCGAGAGTTAAAAGTTTCCAGGGTTTTTTTGTATGAGCGAGAGGCAAGACCCGATGTTTTGTCGGCTGACGAACTGAATTAGATCACGAATAATGATCGATAATCAAGTGTATTCGCATTTCATGCAGATATTTTTTGATTAGAGAAAGACCTTCGACAATCAAGAAACAGAGTGCAGAGTCGCTTGCTCAAAACGAATTCGAAGTGACTGAGTCTCAGAATCTGGCCAAGCGCCTACCATGCGATGTCACCATCTGACGGCTGAATTTGAAAACAACTCACCCTCATCAACGATTCACGATCAGAATTCACAATTTGTCATATTATATAGCATACGTTACTACCCGGTATCTGGTACAAGTGGTGGCTTTTCACTGTCAGCTTCCGCATTTGGGTGGCTATCTAATATTAACTGATTCGGCCCTGAAGTAAGCCTGGTAATATCATGATTAATAGAGACTGCCTCATATGCCCAGTTGCCACTGAAATAATAAAGCATTCACAGAGCTTGACCGTTATTTCCTTTTAATTTTTGTTAATTCGTCAGACCATGTTTATTACTGAACACCGCTAACCATGAAAATCAGTTACTGTGGACGTAATCTAAATTAGTAACTTCGCATACAGGCACTGTAAGTAATGATGCGCATCGTAAATAAACGTCACAGTGGAGTGGCGCATCCAGGCGCCTACCCCCCTCCCTCTCCCCTCCCCCTCCCCCCCCCACCCACAAGACAGGGGCGCCTTTGTACCGCACTTCCTTCATTGACACAGGTATGGCACAGCCTTCCCTATAGTAATTGTCGCCCCCCTCCGCTTAATCCGCCAATGGGTCTGTACATGGAGGCCGTTATCCGCAGTGGGTCGTGGGCTTTATGCGGTTCATTTACTTCTGCCCCCCTGTGAAGTAGGCGTGGAGTGTTTTTTTGGCACGGGGTTCTTGTTCCGCCTCACACGGCGCCTTCCTCTTCACAGCGGATCTCGCCCGCCCACCGCCTCCACCAGCGCCATCTAGGGGCGACCTGCAACAGCGGCGGCCATATTGTTCAGCGTCAGAACCATGGGTGAGGAGAGATGAAAACAAAGGGTCAACTCGAAAAAGCAAACTAGCTTGGTGACATTTTTATGTAGGAATTTGTCATCGGGAACAAACTTAATTTCTTGAAAAAAATAAATAAAAAATCTTTCGCATTGTTGATGATCCATGCACGTTAGTCAAATAACCTATATTAATATAAAAAAATATATAAAAAGAGAAAATACAAATTCCTCTAGTAATAATATATATATATATAGAAGTAGAAAAAATGAAGTAGTATACTTGGTCTGACCTTGTGTCTGAGGGTGAGGCGTGGATAAGGTCCCGGATGACACCACGGCTGAGGCACGAGTCGACATGCTGGTTGAAAGTCTCCAAGTCACAGCGCCGCTGGGGGGCGCTGCAAATGGGGCAAATCAGTATGACCGAGGAGGTGCCTGGGTCATCCTGGGTCTGCTGGCGGGGGGAGGGTCCCGCGACGGCGGGGGGCCCCACCCCCGGCGGACCCGCCCTGGGGAGGGTCTCTTGAGTCCGACCAACAACAGTCTGAGAGAAGTTCTCTCGATTTATATCTTTAATCGTCTTGCGACTGAGACACGAATCGACATGAGCGTTGAATGACGTCATGTTCTTGTCTTTCTGAGGTAGGTTGCATACGGGACATATAAGGTCGAGGTCATGGTCAAGGTCAGAGGGCGTGGGCTCCGGGGCGTGACCCCGCGAGCAACCGCGTGGCTCCGGCGGCTGGCCAGCCGGAGAACGATACGGCGAGCCAATCCCGTACTCCGCTTCGTCGCCCGCTTCCGGTCTCGGGTCACCCGTAAGTTCCCGGATGTGCTGACGCGATAGGCAGTCGTCGATATGCCGTGAGAGGGCGCGCTGGTCGTCGGTGGCGGGGAGCTGCCGCCCGCAGACAGGACACTGCCACCTGGGCAAGTCGTCCGGGCTCCCAGGTGGGGAATCCGGAGGGACCGCCAATATGTCCTGGCACTCTCCAACAGCTCCAACACGCGTTGTCCCACACATCTGCCGCTCGCCGACAGAGGGCGCGATCGGAGATTGATCTCCCGCCTCGGACGGCCACGTGGTCTCCCCTGAAGTCTCTCGCGTCGTGATATATCCGGAAGTGACGTCATAGCCTGATGAGGAGCCACCCTGGTTCTCCTTAGCAGCGGTGTGAGACCGAGGCCAGCGCTGCCCTGGGTCCATCGGCTCCTCACCAGTAACCATAGTTACCCCAGTTTCTGACCTGCCGGTGCGCAGGACTTGTGGACTGGACTGTGGTCGGCTGTCGGCCGAGACGGTCACATCCATCGCTGCACTTTGGTCCACATCAGGCGGCATGTCGGGATCCCCAGAGGCTCCTTCATCCGGCCGCTTCCAAATCATACCGAACACGTGGTACCGCTTATAGGGATCCCCATTGAATGATGACGTCACTGATGACGTCATAGGTCCGCGGCTGGCTGCGTCAAAGCCGGGATCCCCCTCCGCCGCGCCATCTGGCGAACAGGGTCTATCTTGCACACTCCGCGGGGCGGTGCTGATTTGACCTTCGGCCAGCTGGGAAGCATCCATGACCTTGAGTTGGTGAATGCTCTGACCGTTCCCAGACGGCGTTTCTCCACGCGTTGACGTCACAATGGGCGCCTCATCGGACGCCACTTTGCCTGAGCTGTGTGAGGTGATGACGCGTGTTGAGGCGGTCGCTGGCTGTTGGCCTCCTACACCCATCTCATCCAGTGACGTCATGGTAGCGCCGACCTTCTTTGGTGACGTCACAGCGGCTTCAGCCTTCTTTGGTGACGACGTGTCGTTGGCCTCATTCTTTCTCGGTGACGTCACTTGGTCTTTACTCTTTCTCGGTGACGTCACTTGGTCTTCAATCTTCTTCGGTGACGTCACTTTGGCCTCAATCTTATTTGGTGACGTCACTTTGGCCTCAATCTTCTTCGGTGACGTCACTTTGGCCTCAATCTTCTTCGGTGACGTTACTTTTGCCCCCATCTTCTTGAGCAGACCTGTGATGGTTGTCTGGCGACCAGAACCGTCGGCAGCCACCGATTGACTAGGCTGTAAGTTAGACATTCGCACCCCTGAAAGAGATAGACATATATATTTACATGTCAGATTATCTTGTTAATCATTGGTATCACACCAAGGGTCATATGAGATATCAACATAGATTATCTTGTTATTCTTTGGTATCACACAAAGGGTCATATGAGATATCTACACATCAGATTATATGTTAATCTTTAGTTTTAAACAAAGAGTCATGTGAGATATCTAAACTTCAGATTATATGTTAATCCCTGGTATCACACCAAGGGTCATATGAGATATCTATATAAGATTATTTTGATAATATTTGGTATCACACCAAGGGTCATATGAGATATCTACATATCGGATTATCGTGTTAATCCTGGGCAGACTGATCCAGACGCGATCCTCACCCATGAGTCTCAGTCGGAGCGGCTCTGGGGAGCAGCCCAGGATCTCAATCCGGAGAAGCTCCCTGGCAGCTGCGTAGATCTGATCCAGATCGGCCGTGTGTCTAAGCAGGGTGTGTGCTTTAGTACGCACCTCGAAGGCCACCGTCTTCAGCTTCAGGGTCACCGTCTTACCCTGCACGCGTGCAACGACATGAAATGTTCGTGTTTTAGTGGCAGCCTCGGACACTTCCGGTAGGTTCAAAGGTTCTTTTGAGGGCAGGAGATGTAGGAATGAAATGAGGTACGGATATTGTAGCTACTGTTGTGCATACGATGGGTAACTTAGGCCAAGAAAGCTTCAGAGGCAAATACACACTTTATCACACTTTGTCACACATCAACCTCTATCGTTAGTCGCGTATTTGGTTGTCACTTTTGACCTGCCTCGTCAATTCTGACTTGACCTTGTACATACATTATAAATCGGGAAAGGTTTTTTCCGGCTACACAGGGTCAATTTCATCTTCACTGGCATTTCCACTGGCGTATTGATGTATCCCTTACACATAATAGAAGTTTGTTCCGGGAATACACTAGATTACTAACTAAACCAGATGAGAGCAAGGACAGTGAAAAAGGTGTATGTGAAAATGAACGCTCCCCATAAACTCAGAAATACAACATTAAATTAAACGTCACCGTTTATTAGTCATTCAACTATGTTAGCATAAATCAACACTTAAATTATTAAAGTTACTAATGTTGTAAGATTAAATGTGTGTCGTCCTTGACCTTGCTAAACTCCACTGCTCCCAACAACGACATTGTTTTTGTCTCTGCCTTCGGGTCTTGAACTGACAAGGAAGTCAGAATCGACAAGACACGAGTCACTGACCAGCACTGCAAGCAGACATGTCACTCATCTGCCCCCATTCCACTCACCGACCCCATGTCACTCACCGATCCCATGTCACTCACCGACCCCATGTCACTCACCGACCGTCATGTCACTCACCGACCCCATGTCACTCACCGACCCCATGTCACTCACCGACCGTCATGTCACCCACCGACCCCATGTCACTGACCAACCCCATGTCACTCACCGACCCCATGTCACTCACCGATCCCCATGTCGCTCACCGTCTTCAACGTCAATCACCGACCCCAATGTCACTCACCGACCCCGATGTCACTCACCGACCGAATGTCACTCACCGACCCCAATGTCACTCACCGACCCTGATGTCACTCACCGACCGAATGTCACTCACCGACCCCAATGTCACTCACCGATAGTCCGTCTTCCTTCAAGTCGTCCGCTAGAGACTCAGACAACTCGTAGCACTTCCGGTACAGCTCAGCAGGGTTGTTGATCTCCGCGAAGGTTCTTCGGAAGAAGGAATGAACAGGATGTATTGATGTTCTAAGCCACTTCTGTGCACATGAAGGCTAAATGATCCAAATGAGCTTGAGGCTCCCTCACTAAAGTACGAACACTATATATATGCAAGTGACAAGGAAAGCAGAACATAAATCCTGATGTTACAGAGAAGCGTGTGTTAATAACATACTCTTGATATTTCATACGATAATAATGAAGTTTTCAGACCATTGGAACTGCCTTCCTGCAGTAAAGTTGATGGCATATATTTTGTATATCACGATGATGATATCGCTTGGAATATGGCAGAAAGATTGAGATTCATGGCAAAGTTTAAAGATCATATTGAATAAATGCAATAATACAAACGACTTACCTTTCAACACTCATGCTCTTTCTGTCCCCATACCTACAATAATTAGAAAGAAATATAATAGCAAAAAAAGTACTTAAAATTGGTAATATATCACGAGTTTTCTACGTGGTTGTAAACCTCTTGAAACGAAATAAAACATAAAAATATCAAACAAAAACTACATGCGATTATAATATGCATTTAGATAACACGAAAGAGACATGAAACAACTCGTAGACTCATACGTCTTGGTCAAGGTTGGTTGGTTGAATATTCAGTACGCTTTAAACACTTTTGGTCATATCGAGTCAATGGGAGAAGGAAGAGAGAGTTGAGCCATGCCCCCGGGGGTGACCCCCTACTCTTTGTGAAGAAGGACATGGAATCTTTATCCTGCGACCACACAGACATGGCCACACCGATCCACATGCCGTGAGGCTCTCAGGTGGCCAGAGCACTCAACATCATCAAGGCGAGCGCTCTAACCTCCTGAGCTACCGGGCCGGCCCCCTCTTGGTCAAGGAGCTAACACGCATTTATCCAGCGCTCAACGCTGAACTACCGAACTTCCCTCTTTGGTATATAGCGAGATGACTGACACATTTCCCAGCCTCCTGTACCGTCATGGGGGATCGAACCTGTTACGCGTTTGGAGCTGACAGGGAGACCTAGCGTGTGATTAAGACTTGTATTTGTATTCGCACAGAGCCAATAATTAGACATAACCGTTTACATATTAACGGACAGAGGACGGGTGAGTACCTCTCCACCGTGGTCGACCCAATGCCCAGACAGATCCGCATGAAGTAATGGAAGGAAATCTGTGAGTACAAGTGGAAGAGGATGCCCCTCTTCTCGTAGAGGTGAGAGCACATCGTGACCCCCAGAGCACTCAACATCTTCTCTGTCACTTTTCCTATCCCGCTGATCTGAAAAGACACCGAATAACAAGAAAATTATTTGCCGTCGCAGCGATCTGATGCACAGAAGATACACCAAATGAAATGAAAAATATACAACGTTAAGTGCTTTAAAACAAGTTAGAAGGACACGGAAGAGGTGTACTTAACACGTGCGCATCCCATACATTACATATAGACACGCTAGTACCGGGGATTAGTACTAAACAACGGAAGTTACCTGTGGACAAAATAAAGAAATATGTAAAAAATAAAATAAACAAACGACTTTCAAATAAAATAAACAAACGACTTTCAAATAAAATAAATAAATATCATTAAAGTTAAATAAATAAATATCATTAAAGTTGAATAAATAAATAAATGGTTCTGCCGTTTATCCAGCGTCCCAACAATAATAACCGTTATAGCTTATATGTAATCGAAATAACGATATAACGATATAGGAAACATAAGAAAAATCTTACGGCAGAATTCAAAATTCTAGAATTATAAACTCGATACTTCTATCTTGCTTGTGTTTACGCCAGAACTATCACGATCTAATAGTTTAACATATTATACAGGACAATTTCATTATAAAAAAAAACACGGCTTAACAGAGTGTAAACCATTGAAGAGTTGCACACCTTTCTGATCGGCAGGTCGTTGACAAACTCCATGATCGCGTCCCGGTTGGGTGGGATCACAAACTGTCCATTCGGCTTATTCTTGTCGGACCCGACTTTGGCTAGCATCATGTTAACAGAGATTCCTGAAAGGGATTCGTACTATAGTGAAACCCTAAATCGCCTGACTAATAAAGGCTTCCACGATGGCCCGGTCCACTGGCTTTATGGGGCTAGATGCATATTCCTTGACAAACGCCAACGTAGTGTGGATAACGAAAAATAGATAGTCCCCTGCATCAGATAATATAATAAATTATGCGACATCGTATAGCTATTGCCAGATTTATATGCTCAAATAACAGACTTGCCATAGAAACAAGAACATAGGAAAACGGTCTGATCGGGATATGTATATATTGTAATATAAATGGCCTCCATTACGAGTTGTTTGTAAGGACCCGCGAAATAAAGACTTAGGGTACGCTTTCAATCGCACTGGGCAAACCTTTACAAATACACTGAAAACAGAAACGCTCCAACTAAATTATACTAATACTCTGTATATCCGCCTGCGTGCGAGCATGTCCGAGCTGCCATAGCGCACCCTTCCACGCCCGCCACAAATAGGGCCGATTCAAGCATACTTAGGCTACACTACATGGCAACAGGACCCCACGCTATATATTGTGGAGCGCTCTGGATCCAAGCCACATACCTGCACTGGCTGTGGAGCGGTCTGGATCCAAGCCACATACCTGCACTGGCTGTGGAGCGGTCTGGATCGAAACTACATACCTGCGCTGGCTGTGAGATGGGTTTTCTGCTCGATCCGGAACCTCATCTCCCGGACAGCCTCATCCGCGGTGATCCCGAACAGTTCAGACCGCCCCACTCCAGGCCGTGGCATGTGGCACACGGAGCAATCTCCGCCACTTGTCGCTCCGCCAGAGGGCGCGTCCTTCCCCTTGGGTCTAATCTCCGCCGTAGTATCAGACTTAGTCTCGGACTCGGACTCGCGTGGCGCTGCTACGAGAGAACGATGCCGAGATACAGCATCAATACCGTCATTCTTACGGTTACACTTGACAAGTTTTACGTGGAGTAGTGCATGAAATTTAATTAGTTGCTTTGTGCACTTCAGGGCTACACTGGGCCAGTGAACCTCCCGGGAGGAATGGGTGAAACTTGCCCCAGATGAGATGCTCGAGTCCAGAGTCGGACCCAAGAACTATTGAAGAGCGCTTATCACTACACCAGGGAGGCCCCCTACGAGGGTCAGAGGGACTTTGGCGTCAGCGGAACACCCTCTGGCGAGAGTTCCACGTCGCTTTAGTTTCATTCAGATGGGGTCGGGGGGGGGATATCTCCCATGTGAAGGTTTCAAATGAAAGTGTTTTCGGTCACCTTTGTCGACATTAAGGCCGAGAAAACACCCCGGAAAATGAAATGGCGGTAGGATGAAATTTGCTTCACATGCCAGGCTTCGAACCCACGACCTGTAAAACTGGAGCTCCGCAAAAAATTACAAAACGAAGCGTAGACTAGATTTAAAAAATAATAATCATATTTGTAATCAATTCGGTTGCACGTCCGGCAATGGTCTTCGGCCCCGGTGCGTGGTTCAAACCCCACCTGTGCAAAGGTCGCGATATGACCTCCAGAGGGTAAAGCGTCCTACCCATCATCAACCAGCATCCGATCCCCATTGAGGTACAATTAAACAGCCTCACCTGGATCGTTGGCGGTCCCCGTCTCGCCTGCCCCCGGGACACAGCCACACACGTCGGGATCAGCCCCCTCCGCTTCGTCCGGGCGTACTGCGAAGGTCCGCTCCTGATCGCCGGACCCGCGCCGCCACCGCAGGTGCTCCGTGATGTCCAGGTAGGCCTCGTCCAGACTCATCGGGCACATGTTGGGGTCGTACTCCAGCATAATCTCCCGCACGGCGGCGCTGACGGCCCGGTACTTGTCGAAGTTGGTGGGCACGATGACTAGCTGCGGGCACAGCTTGCGGGCGATGAACCCCGGCATGGCCGCCCGCACCCCGAACCGGCGCGCCACATAGTTAGAGGTCGACTGGGGTGGGGGTAGGGGGGTGTGGGGGGCATGACGGGGGGTGGGAGTGGGGGTGGATGGGGAGAGGGGGAGAGAATCATATATATATATTTTACAATGAAACTGTGAGGCATACATTGTCAATAAGATAATAACATAATCATATTAATCAATTCGGTTGCACGTCCGGCTAAGGTGTTGGGGCCGGTGCGTGGATTGAACCCCACCTGTGCAAATGTCGCGATATGCTGATTTTTTTGGTAAAAACTTAATTTATGTTGCGAGGTTTGCAATAACGAATACACATGCGAATGATCACCTCGTTTGGGGGGCTGTTTGAGGGACACAAACATTGGATGAAGCTTGGCTTAACATATGAAATCTCAAGCAAAATTATGCCTAAGCTTAAATTACCGCCTTATGCCTAAATCTAATTCACACCTTATGCCTAAAACTAATTCCCACTTCATGCCCGAACTGTATTCCCGCTTGAACCGTATTCCCACCTTATGCCTAAACTTAGTTCCCACCTCACGCCTAAACCTACCAGCTCCCCGCACGGTGGCGCTACGCAAGCTCCGCTTTCACCGCTGCTGTCGGCCGGGGCAAATTTCAAGATTCGAGAAAAATTGTCAAATCAGCTGTAATTTCTTGCAACATTATAGTTTTCAACAATAAAACATAAAAATAACGAGCTTTGTGTATTTATTACAGCCAAACACATCTTGTGCCTTTCGAAAAATTTATAATTATGACAGAATTCTTTTTATAAACTGATTTCATGTTATTAGGCTTAGGCTGGGTCCCAGCACTAATTTGTAGAAATGCGCGACGCATTTTTCCTTTGCGCAGCGCCGCCCTGGCGAAGAAGATCACGCACTTAGGTACCTGGGTTGAACTATTTTGTATACGATAATCGCTTGACAAATGTTAGACTTGCAAGGGGAAGTGAAAGACTCCTCGAGCGATTATCGGATTCAAATTACATAAGTAGTCACCCAAGAAAGTGGATTTCCCGAATTAAGAAACTGCTAAAATGATATCGAAGAGCATTTCTTAATCAAGTAGGTGCAAAAAACTTATTGAAGAGGATTTCTTAATCATGAGCCCCACCACAAAGAGCTGGTGAGTGAGGCTAAGGCGAAAACGCACTTTACTTTTCGTGCGTAACTTACGAGAGGATTATGAATGGGGCCCCAGGACTGTCACCCCCCCCCATACAGCTAGGCGACTCACCAGCATGGCGCTCCCCCCGACAGCCATGGGCTTGTCCCTCAGTTCCGGCCGGTCTCTCATCTCCACGGCGGCGTAGAACATGTCCATGTCGACGTGGACAATGGTGCGGGTGAGGTCGCGGCTCTCCTCCAGCTCAGCCAGCAAGCGCTCCGCCTGCGGGCGACATGGAAACACGTGGTGTACGGTGTGGCTGCTTCTATATGCAGGACGCTTTAACCACTTTTGGTCATATCGCGTCAATGGGAGAAGGAAGGGAGAGTGGAGCCATGTCCCCGCGGGTAACCCCCTACTCTTTGCGAAGAAGGACAAGGGATCTGTAGCCTGTGACCACACAGACACGGTCACAGCGGGGCTCGAACCATCGATCCAACTGCCGTTAGGCTCTCAGGTGGCCAGAGCACTCAACGCTAGCGCTCTAACCCACTGAGCTACCGGGCCGACCCCGTATATGATATGAAATGAAGTGGTGTTTTAGGCAGACAAGGGCTAATTTAAAACTGGACCAAGGAACCTCCCGGGACGATGATTGATGAATGGATGAAACATGCCCCAGATTAGGTGCCCGATCCCGGCTTCGAACCTAGGACGCATTGACTTGCCGTCTAGTGCGCTAACCACTACAACAGGGCCCCTCCCCCCGCACCGTCCACGAAACAACTGGCTGTCTGCAGTTTGTCAGCGGGAAACGTACACATTACTAGTAGATCTATTATAGTGGCCTATCTACAGCATGGATTGGTCTGTTTATGCCACTATTGTGCACATATGGGCTAAATCGGGCCGAGGAACCCATATTATAAATGACACAAAAGGATGACACGGCCTCAGAGACAGGCGGGGTGCGAACCCGCGACCTTTTGTTTTGCAGTGCAGAACGCCACCTCTCGACGCTGACTACGGTAAACAAACAGGTAAACAACAAGCGGTCAGCCACAGTTTACAACATAAATGACAGGCACATGTCGTGTGTTGCCTACAAAATGTCTTTATAATCATTGGTCTGCCCACGGCGGCTACTGTGGGAGAGCTGGGGGGAGTGGCTAAAGGTGGCGGGGGGGGGGGGTAGCTGGGGTGAATGACGAAAGGCGGGGGGGGGGGGGCTGGGGTGAGTGGCGAAAGGCGGGGGGGAGCAGCACTGGGCTCACCTCCACAACCCCACGGTCAATCATTTGGTCTGAGAGACGCTGAAGCTTCACTTGTTGTTCGAGGATCCGTTTGTTCACTTGTTCTTCTTTCTTCTTCTCATTCTCGAAGAACCTGGAACCTTTCATGACAACAGAACACATTTTAGGCAATTTTGAGCCCAGCAATACCTATTATTGGGTCAGAGTTATGCAGTAAGGAACATTTTGTCATCGGGACTGAAGAACCTAAAGTATTTTTTCACAATATCAACGTCGGAAAGTACATCTGGACCTACCTCTGTCAGCGACAGACCCCTACCAGTGACTTACCCCTACCAGTGACTTACCCCTACCAGTGCCTTTACCCATACCAGTGACTTACCCCTACCACTGACTTACTCCTACCAGTGACTTACCCCTACCAGTGACTGACCCCTACCAGTGACTTACCCCTACCAGAGACTTACCCCTACCAGAGACTTACCCCTACCAGTGACTTACCCCTACCAGTGACTTACCCCTACCAGTGACTTACCTCTACCAGTGACCTACCTCTACCAGTGTCCTACTCCTACCAGTGACTTACCCCTACCAGTGACTGACTCCTGTCTGTGACTGACCCCTACCAGTGACTTATCCATACCAGTGACTTACCCTACCAGTGACTTACCAATACCAGTGACCTACCTCTACCAGTGACCTACCCCTACCAGTGACTTACACCCACCAGTGACTGACTCCTGTCTGTGACTGACTCCTACCAGTGACTTACCCCTATCAGTGACTTACCCCTATCAGTGACTTACCCCTACCAGTGACCGACTCCTGTCTGTGACTGACCCCTACCAGTGATCTACCCCTACCAGTGACTGACCCCTACCAGTGACATATCTCTCTCAGTGACTTACCCCTACTAGTGACCTACCCCTACCAGTGGCTGACCCCTACCAGTGACTCACCCCTACCAGTGACTTAGCCCTACCAGAGACCGACCCCTACCAGAGACCGACCCCTACCAGTGACTTACCCCTACCGGTGACCTACCCGTACCGGTGACTCACCCCTACCAGAGACCGACCCCTACCAGTGACTTACTCCTACCAGTGACCTACCCCTACCAGTGACTGACCCCTACCAGTGACTTACCCCTACCAGTGACTGACCCCTACCAGTGACCGACTCCTGTCTGTGACTGACCCCTACCAGTGATCTACCCCTACCAGTGACATATCTCTCTCAGTGACTTACCCCTACTAGTGACCTACCCCTACCAGTGGCTGACCCCTACCAGTGACTTACCCCTACCAGTGACCGACTCCTGTCTGTGACTGACCCCTACCAGTGATCTACCCCTACCAGTGACTGACCCCTACCAGTGACATATCTCTCTCAGTGACTTACCCCTACTAGTGACCTACCCCTACCAGTGGCTGACCCCTACCAGTGACTCACCCCTACCAGTGACTTAGCCCTACCAGAGACCGACCCCTACCAGAGACCGACCCCTACCAGTGACTTACCCCTACCGGTGACCTACCCGTACCGGTGACTCACCCCTACCAGAGACCGACCCCTACCAGTGACTTACTCCTACCAGTGACCTACCCCTACCAGTGACTGACCCCTACCAGTGACTTACCCCTACCAGTGACCGACTCCTGTCTGTGACTGACCCCTACCAGTGATCTACCCCTACCAGTGACTGACCCCTACCAGTGACATATCTCTCTCAGTGACTTACCCCTACTAGTGACCTACCCCTACCAGTGGCTGACCCCTACCAGTGACTCACCCCTACCAGTGACTTAGCCCTACCAGAGACCGACCCCTACCAGAGACCGACCCCTACCAGTGACTTACCCCTACCGGTGACCTACCCGTACCGGTGACTCACCCCTACCAGAGACCGACCCCTACCAGTGACTTACTCCTACCAGTGACCTACCCCTACCAGTGACTGACCCCTACCAGTGACTTACCCCTACCAGTGACTTACCCCTACCAGTGACCGACTCCTGTCTGTGACTGACCCCTACCAGTGATCTACCCCTACCAGTGACATATCTCTCTCAGTGACTTACCCCTACTAGTGACCTACCCCTACCAGTGGCTGACCCCTACCAGTGACTTACCCCTACCAGTGACCGACTCCTGTCTGTGACTGACCCCTACCAGTGATCTACCCCTACCAGTGACTGACCCCTACCAGTGACATATCTCTCTCAGTGACTTACCCCTACTAGTGACCTACCCCTACCAGTGGCTGACCCCTACCAGTGACTCACCCCTACCAGTGACTTAGCCCTACCAGAGACCGACCCCTACTAGAGACCGACCCCTACCAGTGACTTACCCCTACCAGTGACCTACCCGTACCGGTGACTCACCCCTACCAGAGACCGACCCCTACCAGTGACTTACTCCTACCAGTGACCTACCCCTACCAGAGACCGACCCCTACCAGTGACTCACCCCGACCAGAGACCGACCCCTACCAGTGACTCACCCCTGTCTGTGACTTACCCTTGGATGCCTCGTAGATGATGGCGTTCACCTTCTCCTTGTCGAAGCCTTGCATGCCGGCCTTGTGGTCGTTAATCTCCATCCTCGACATCAGGCCGTCCTTCACAGTGCCGCCGGCAGCTGGCAACAGACAGACAGAAATTTAGTGGACATAGTAGACAGTCCTTCACAGTGCCGCCGGCATCTGGCAACAGACAGACAGAAACTTAGTGGACATAGTCCTTCACAGTGCCGCCGGCAGCTGGCAACAGACAGACAGAAACTAAGTTAACATAGCAGACAGTCCTTCACAGTGCCGCCGGCAGCTGGCAACAGACAGACAGAAACTAAGTTAACATAGCAGACAGTCCTTCACAGTGCCGCCGGCATCTGGCAACAGACAGACAGAAACTAAGTGGACATAGCAGACAGTCCTTCACAGTGCCGCCGGCAGCTGGCAACAGACAGACAGAAACTAAGTTAACATAGCAGACAGTCCTTCACAGTGCCGCCGGCAGCTGGCAACAGACAGACAGAAACTAAGTTAACATAGCAGACAGTCCTTCACAGTGCCGCCGGCATCTGGCAACAGACAGACAGAAACTAAGTGGACATAGCAGATAGTCCTTCACAGTGCCGCCGGCAGCTGGCAACAGACAGACAGAAACTAAGTGGACATAGTAGACAGTCCTTCACAGTGCCGCCGGCAGCTGGCAAGAGACAGACAGAAACTTAGTGGACATAGCAGACAGTCCTTCACAGTGCCGCCGGCAGCTGGCAACAGACAGACAGAAACTTAGTGGACATAGTAGACAGTCCTTCACAGTGCCGCCGGCAGCTGGCAACAGACAGACAGAAACTAAGTGAACATAATAAACTGTCCTTCACAGTGCCGCCGGCAGCTGGCAACAGACAGACAGAAACTAAGTTAACATAGCAGACAGTCCTTCACAGTGCCGCCGGCATCTGGCAACAGACAGACAGAAACTTAGTGGACATAGTAGACAGTCCTTCACAGTGCCGCCGGCAGCTGGCAACAGACAGACAGAAACTAAGTGAACATAATAAACTGTCCTTCACAGTGCCGCCGGCAGTTGGCAATAGACAGACAGGAATTTAGTGAACATAGTTGACAGTCCTTCACAGTGCCGCCGGCATCTGGCAACAGACAGACAGAAACTAAGTGAACATAGTAGACAGTCTTCACAGTGCCGCCGGCAGCTGGCAAGAGACAGACAGAAACTTAGTGGACATAGCAGAGAGTCCTTCACAGTGCCGCCGGCAGCTGGCAACAGACAGACAGAAACTTAAGTTAACATAGCAGACAGTCCTTCACAGTGCCGCCGGCATCTGGCAACAGACAGACAGAAACTAAGTGAACATAGTAGACAGTCTTCACAGTGCCGCCGGCAGCTGGCAAGAGACAGACAGAAACTTAGTGGACATAGTAGACAGTCCTTCACAGTGCCGCCGGCAGCTGGCAACAGACAGACAGAAACTAAGTGAACATAATAAACTGTCCTTCACAGTGCCGCCGGCAGTTGGCAATAGACAGACAGGAATTTAGTGAACATAGTAGACAGTCCTTAACAGTGCCGCCGGCAGCTGGCAACAGACAGACAGAAACTTAGTGGACATAGCAGACAGTCCTTCACAGTGCCGCCGGCAGCTGGCAATAGACAGACAGGAATTTAGTGAACATAGTAGACAGTCCTTCACAGTGCCGCCGGCAGTTGGCAATAGACAGACAGGAATTTAGTGAACATAGCAGACAGTCCTTCACAGTGCCGCCGGCAGCTGGCAACAGACAGACAGAAACTTAGTGGACATAGCAGACAGTCCTTCACAGTGCCGCCGGCAGCTGGCAACAGACAGACAGAAACTAAGTGGACATAGCAGACAGTCCTTCACAGTGCCGCCGGCAGCTGGCAACAGACAGACAGAAACTTAGTGGACATAGCAGACAGTCCTTCACAGTGCCGCCGGCAGCTGGCAACAGACAGACAGAAACTAAGTGGACATAGCAGACAGTCCTTCACAGTGCCGCCGGCATCTGGCAACAGACAGACAGAAACTAAGTGAACATAGTAGACAGTCTTCACAGTGCCGCCGGCAGCTGGCAAGAGACAGACAGGAATTTAGTGAACATAATAAACTGTCCTTCACAGTGCCGCCGGCCATAGTGGACACAGTAGACAGTAAAGAACATAGAAGACAGTAAAGAACACCGAAGACAGTAAAGAACATAGAAAAAAGAAGAGAACATAGTAGACACTCTGTTCTCTTCTTTCTTCTATGTTCTTTACTGTTTTCTGTGTTCTTAGTGTGTACCATGTTCTTTACTGTCTACTAGACACTAACGAACATGGTGCACAGTAAAGAACATGGTCACAAAACATAACAGGCAATAAAGACTGGTAGACTGTGAAGAGCATGGTAGATGGAAAGTAACACAACAGACAGCAAAAAAATATAATCGTAGTAAAACGGTAAAGAACACATAGAATCGAATATGCAGCATAACAGCCCCTATAGCAGCGAACCATATGGCTTACCATTACAGGGGATCACTACACTCGCCACACTTAAACCCGGTTTTGGATGACTGCTACCGGATAATGATGACGCAGATAGAGATTCGGGAACTTCCCAAGACTCTGCCCAATTTTCCTCCATCTCTTCTTCTTCATCATCGTTGGATGCAATGTCTTCATACATGGATGCCATCTTGCATACAGCTGCAAAAAATAAGGGTAATTTATATTATAAAACTGCATCTGCTGCTCATGACTTGCCCCTTTATCTTTGCAATAACTTAAGTTCAAGAGTTACATATTTTTGGGGGCCAGCCCCCCTTCTCTCTGGGGAATCATGTATGCGATCTATATCCTGCAAAAAAAAATTTGCACAGGTGGGGCTGGAATCACACACCAGCCGCTTTTGGTGTTGTAAGAAAGAGTATACTCAACAATAGTTGAAAATGCTATATATTAGGCCAGGGGATCCCCTCACAGAATCAAACCAGGTATGTCTATATATCTACCCAAAGGCACTGTAAATCAGAATGTTACATAATATTATATATATGTAATAGTATGTTCCGCATATATGAAATATGTTCTGAATATATGAAATAAGTTCTACATATATGAAATATGTTCTGCATATATGAAATATGTTCTGCATATATAAAATATGTTCTGCATATGTGAAATATGTTCTGCATATATAAAATATGTTCTGCATATGTGAAATATGTTCTGCATATATAAAATGTGTTCTGCATATATAAAATATGTTCTGCATATATGAAATATATTCTGCATATATTTTAATAATGGTAACCTTCCCTATTATCACTCACGAGCAGGCACGAAGGCCATCTCTCGGGGCATGATGCAAATGCCTGGCTATGGCGGTGTCAAAGCTATTTCTATCTGCTATGTGGCTGTGCCTGCATTGGTGTATGCCCACTTTGACCGCTGTCATCTTTGAGGCTACCACTGTAGGTGAAATTGCTCTGAACTTAATTAAGTCTCAACTCTTGAGTAAACTGATTTGATCAGCCAAGGAGGGTGGTGTACGACTGGACGCCGGTTAAAAGTGGCACGTAATGGGACTATGTGTGAAAGCACAGGTACAGTAAATCGACTGACAGAGAGTGTGTGTGGGGGGGGGGGGGGGGGGGAGGGCAGTGCGGATATTCCCCGCTCTGTGTGAGTGGGTCATTGTGCCTGTGCGTGAAAGTGATCACAGTGCTTGGACATTACTGGAGTGCCAGTCATACTCTTATAGTCACGGATACAAGTTCCTAACACTTTTTCTACTATCCTTGACAGATGACATGTGATATTTGTAACCTCAATTTGGCAAGATATATACACCTGAGTTTCTGGCGCGCCAGCGACCATGCGAATCGGGAAAACACCTCTATGACGTCAATTCGGGTTACCGCACACCGACACTCGCCCACCGTCAGAGGGCGCTAGCTTCCTCTCGCTCTAAAAGCAAGGATGGTGTATAAGTACACTATCTTTGCTAAAACACCTTCCAACTAAAATTCTATACGTACATGATCTCGTATATTATTGGTAATTATCCGTTTGGCCTGCATGCAGTCTCAAGTCGACGCCCGCCTAAAGTTTGTCGTGTATTCTGAACCACTTGCACACCATATATAAGGCTCCACAGACGGGCACACATATACTCCACGGTCTAACGGCACGTGGATCGGTGGTTCGCACCCCGCTGTTGCCATGCCTGTGTGCTCACAGGATAAAGATCCCATGTCCTTCTTCGTAAAGAGTAGGGGGTTAAAATGGCTGCAAAGATAAAAGGAGGGCCCAAGAAGACTTATAAGTTGTAGGAAAGGCGTGACAAGGTAAGCAAATATACACAATAGCGGCGTCTGAGCGTCGAGGCGTCAAAAGTGGTTTCCTACCTTTGTATGTTTCCTTGTATCAGGTACTAGCTAAGGACGACCCTCCCACCCCCCCCCCCCCCCCCGTGTTGAGCTGGTGTTTCAAGCGCCTGTGCTCTCAGATTGAAAGACACAGAGTATAGTATCCTATGATACTAGACACCATTTCCCCACAGACCTCAATTTGCGTATTTCTTAAAAAGTATTAGTGATTCCATTCATTCAAGCCACCCCTTCCAATTCTGCGGTCACGCCTTGAACCCAAGACGACTCAAGACGAATTTAAAATACAAGCCAGGAGACTGCATATAAACAGATATACAACGTTCGAGCTTCTGGGTTATTGGCACCGCGGCTTATAATCACACATCATAATGCCACCGTATCAAGCATTCTTGCTCTTGCGAAACAATGACGATTATATTAGCTTGGGAACATGCATCGAATGCAGGATAAATATGTCGGTCACAGATCAAAAGCGCAAAAGATACCCCTATAGAGGGTATCTTTTTCATCATAAAGTTGCTTCGCGGCATTTGTGCTTATGACTGAATAAGTCTATCTGTGACCGACATATTTATCCTGCATTCGATGCATGTTCCGAAGCTAATATAGATATTTGAAAATCCCGCTAGGTCGGGGCGTTTTACGGACAAAATCCGCTCGAAAGGGGTATTTTTTCGCGACTCTATGAACACACATTTTTAGAGCCCCCCCCCCCCCCCCCGCCACTGTCGCAAGTATTCAAATGTCCACTCTATAGGGGTAGCGTTGTCATAATAAATCTCCCTGGCTCTCTCAGGCATCAAGGGGCACCCGCGGAACCCCCCCACCAGATATATATAACAGTCCCGCCCCCCCCCCCCCTCCCCGCGGGGTTACATCACAGCGAGTGCAGACGTCTCAGTCCAGACCACGCCACAGGGCTCGATCGGTGACAGTGGCCCTTGGACTCACCCGTCCCGCCCCACAACGATTAGCTACTGAACCTCTGTAGTCACTGAACGTAGGTCGGATGTCATGGATTCGAAGTCGGGGAACATGGGGCAAAATGACCACCTTAACTTTATTTGTATTTTTTTGAGGACAAGCAGTGCTATAAAGAGAGTCAAATTTGGGTAAACTGACAACAGTAGTATTGTGAATAACATTGCTTGGATACATGCAAGTGACACGAAAACAATTTTTTACTAGCACAAAAAAACATGTTTTATGTCACATTGGGTTTTGCCCCTTTAGGGGGACAAAATGGTCAGCACATTATTTCAGCATGTTATTGAGGGTACTGAACAGCGTAAGAAGGCAAACTTCTAATTCGCTGGAACAGTTTGACCCAGAAGGATCACACACAGAAATTACAAATAACGGTTTACGTCAGCAGACACAGAATATAAAAGGTCCTACTGTTAAACAGACCCGGGGCAGGGGCGGATCCATGGGGGGCCGACCCGGCCCCGGCCCCCCTTTTTATGGCCGAAACTTCTATAATCTATACCATTTACCATATGAAAACCGGACCCCCCCCCCACCCCCCCATCTGCGACTTATCCTGATGAGCTGCTGGAAGGAATGACCCTTAGCTGTCTCCTAGGTTTCTGACTGCTCGAAATCAGCCGGGCCTTGCCACACTGTTAGTGGGGACCGTAGCGGGGAATGGCCTGTTACTTGGCTTTGCTTTTCTGACTGGAATTCTACTAGCTTTTGGGAGTGGGGATGTATCGAATGGAGACATGATGTCGCTTGCCGCCTGGCTCTGCCTCAATCAACGCTTCCGGCTCCCTGGGGCGCACAACTCTTCCTTCTTCAACTGAGCTCTTTGTGACGCACATCGTTTCTTCTTCGTGCATATTCGTGATCAGCAAAGATGTTCCGATTCAGTCGACATATCATCCAGTTTGCTGAAGATAATCGTTTCTGTTAAATATACATATTAAATTGGATGTGGGTAAAACGGCACACTGGGTCATTTGCCCCGAGCAGCGTGGGTGATTTTGCCGCTGTTAGTAAGCTTAACATTTGACCGCTGTATGAAAAATACGGCGCAGTGTATTCCGCATCTGATTTACGTTTGGGGCTTGACTTATCTTTGATCGTGTTAATTTATCAAAATTGTCCCCCAAGGTCCACTGAGTTCTACTTTCTTCCAGTGTTTACCATAGATGGCAACAGCCCAGACTCTAAGATGAAGAAGGAACACAAACTACTAAACTTGATGCATTGCGATAGGCCTATATAAGGAGAGGCCAGGGGGCACGGAACTTGAAAGGGGGGGGGGGCGGGGGGGCACATGTATATCTTAGGATCTGAAAGGGGGGCACGTGCGCCCCCCCCCCCCCCCCCCCTGGACACGCCCATGGGTTGTACAGTTCTCGCGGGTTCTGTGTCCGGTTTTAGTGGGGACTAATAAAAAGCACGTACGTATCACGCTGGTACCCCGCTACAGCTGTGTGACGCGCACTCATTGTAGTCAACTTTTGAGTGTTGGGAACAGGTTGGCCGCGCGGTTTTGCGTGAAGAATCGAGTGGGTGTGAACATAGTTTTTGTTTCCTTTGGTCCAGGCATTAACTATAAAATCATAATATAGTTAAATAGAAGATATTTATCTCCCCATAATGCATGTACAAGGAGACTGTTGAAAGCGTTGTATTTTGAGGTAAATCATCGGTGTTAACATTTCTGCGACAAACCGAGCACCATTGCCTTCGTCTGGTCATTCCATATAAGGAGCGTTGTTACGTAACCATGGATACCGCATGCGGACAAGAGTCATGATGATTATTACGTCATACGACATGGAAAATTCCGCGCAGCACATTAGATCGCCTGACACTGACAGTCACTTATAAATGAGACAACTGCATTCCGGCTTATCAACTGTCTAACTGCTCAAATATTATATAAATCTACTCGGATGGTTATAATTCTGATATGCACAGAACTTCAGTGGTTAGTTGTGCATCCAAGGACAGCTTTAGCTGATTTTGTTTGGGGAGAGAGTGAAGGCAAACAACCGGAAGGTAGGCAGCACGTACAGGCCGTTGATGCTAGGCATTGACGTAGAGCATAAGTTTCCCTGTCTCGTGCGGTCTCGATAAGATCCCGTAGTGACTGTACAGCCCTATGCACCTAAACCGGAAATAGAACCCGCGAGAATTGTACAGCGCAATTTAAGTCACAAACGGAGGACACTCCGCCCCACCCGACCGTTTCATCTCCAAGTGGCCGGAATCGATCCCCGACCCAGTAACAGACTAAGACACACTGAACACCTCTTGGGGAAATAGAAACCTTTATTGCCGTTCCGCATTAATATGTTAATATTCGTCTATAATAGATACAAAGTCGTTAAAATACTCGCCGGCTAAACAGGTGCAATGAATCAGAAAGTTCATTTTTTGTTTTATACTGGTGGGTCAAGCCCGCTCGCTGTACGTACGTCGCCGCTCACAACTATCACCTGTCGGTCGCCTCCGTCACCCTTTATCGCCCGCCCTTCGCCGGTTTCCTCCGTAACCAGGCTTCATCGTCAACTCAAACTATAGCGCGATATTCCCTTTCTGCAGAAAATAATGTGCGACTCTTCTAACAAAACAAATGACTTCACAAATCTATTCTAGACAAACTACTTGCCGCTGACATTGATCAGATGACGGGCGTCAGGAAAAAGCTTGCAACCGCTAAGCGTCCTTCTCGTATGTGATCCCCTCCCCTAGAGGGCGCTACAAGACACCCTCACGCCCCAGACTCGCCGCTTCCGGTCACCAATAGCACCACGGTTTATGGCATTCGATGGCTCCCAACCACTCGCTCACAACGAAGGTAACAACCTCAATGGTAACAACCACCGGTGTACGCCTATTGTATTCCTTGTGTAACTTGTAATGTGACCATGTGCATTTCATTCTTCTCTATATATATAAATATTTATGTGTATACCCGTAAATAAGTTTAAAAGCGTGATATGACGGTTTCGTGGTTATCCAAAATTAATGTCATCCATATAAACATTGAACCATAAAACCAACGGATTAAAATCATCAGTAAGTTGCGTATTTATCATTACGTTTTTTTTTTGAAAAACAAATGGTTTTACGTGTTTTAAAGTAAAATATAAATGTTTAGAAATTTAAAAAGTTAGATTTGGAGATATCGATGTAGTAGTGATAGTAGAGGCGATGTGAAGGGTCTATTTGACATAGGACTTGATGCGCTGCAGGGTTGTTTTCCTCTGGACGCCGGTCAGGTTGTGGAAGCGGAACACTCTGAGGAGACCCATGGCGTTGGCGGCAACCAGGAAGGTGCCGCGTGGAGACAGGCGGGGGCCGGGCCGCGCCGTCTTCCGCTGCAGTTGATCGTCAAGCGGCAGCTCAGCCACTACCTCGTCCGCCGCCACGTCAACCATCGACAGGCGACAGCCGTCGTGAAAGATGACGTGCGTGTTGGTCGGCATGCCAACCACTTCCGCCGCCACGGCGCCGCCGAACGTCGCCGCCGACAAGTCCCGCAGCACTTCGCCGTTACCGGCGTTCCACGCGTGGCAAAGGCCGGCACCAGACGCCACGCCGATCACCACAGTGCCATCTGGCGAGAAGTGCACGTCGCTGTCGCTGGTCTCGGGCGGCCACGACGCGCCGCCGCCGCCGCCGACCCGCAGCGTGGAGGTGAACTTGTTGTCGGTGTTGCGCAGGCTGAGGTATCCCGGCTGCTTCTTCTGGCCGCCGCGCACGCTCACCACGAGACGGTCGGAGGCAGGAGACATCCGGGCGTACGCCACATCTAGGCCGCGAGCTTGGTTGACCACGGCGCCGGTGCGCGGGTTCCATACCACGAGCGAGTGCTCCGCGTCGCCGTGGTACGTCATCAAGCAACCCTGGGACGGGTGAAAGGTGACGTCGTTCAGGTCCACGTTGGCGCCTCCCGGAAGCTCCACTCTCCGCATTACCTGTCGAGACTTGAGGTCCCAGACGTGGACGCGGAACGGTAGCTGAGGGTAGACGACGGCCACCAGAGGGTCTCGCGCCGACGTGGCACACAACAGGCACTGTTCACTCTCTTCCTCCGTCGCCGCCGGCGTTGTCGTCTTACCGGTCAGCTCCAGGTACGACGGCAGACAGTAGGCCGCTCCGGAGGATCGGAGGTTGACCACCTTCACCAAATCCCCGGTATTCAGGATGACGTAACTTCCGTCCGAGCTGCCGCTGCACACCTCCATCGATGACCCCTGACCCCGGAAGACGCGCAGCCTGTCGGCGGCCTTGATATTCTCTAGGCCTATGTCCCTGGTCTCCTGGGTGAAGGGCGTGGCCGATACGGCCAGCTCGTCACCCTTCAGGGGCAGGCAGCTGACGGTGAGCCGCGGCCCGCTCGCCAAGTACGGCTTGCGGTGGACCAGCAGCGCCTCGTCCCCACGGGGCAGGAAGCCCAGGTTCTCGCACACCTCCTCCTCCAGACAGCTCGTAGCCGGGTGCGTGGCGGCGTCGCTGCTCAGATCGCTGATGGCGTACACGGATATCTCGTCCTTGGACACCAGCACCACATGGCGTCCGGCTCCCGCCACGTCCAGACAGACGTCCGGGCCCCGGATGGTGTAAGACGCGCTGACGGCCGCCTGGCTCAAATCGCCGCCTTCCCACACACCGACTGCGATGTTGCCTCCGGGCAAGAACCACTGCAAGGAGACGATCCCGGTCTTGAAGGCGTTAAACAAGGAGAAGAGCTCGCGTTCGTCCCTCACCTCGGGCTGGGTGCCGGCCCTGAAGGCCCACAGCAGGGACTTCACGTCAGCCTGCTCCAGCGCCCCCTCGCCGCCGGCCACGGAACGAACGCTTCCGCCGAACAGCATGGAATGGTCGGCGACGAAGAGACACCGGGTGATCGTATCGTTGTTGATGTCGACGTTGTAGAGGACGTTCCACTTGGTCGCCGACCAAATCGTCGCCTTCAGCTGCGGCTTACTCGTCTGCTTAACGCATGCGCAGATCATCGCCTCGTTCTCGGCTATGGTGCAGCACTTCACCCCGAACTGCGAACTACCGCCGAAGCGGAATTTCAGTACTTCCAGCGTCTTGGCGCACTTCTTGGACTTGAGGTCGAAGACGGTGACGTGCAGTGAGCGGCCGCCCCACGGGAAGGTGGTCAGACCGCACATGAGCAGCCGCTTGGAGATGTCGCAACACTCGATGGAGAACTTCTCCTTCATCTGCACGGAGCCGGCGTCCAACCCAGAGGGCGCCACGCCGCCGCGGCTGTTGATGACGGTGGTCAGGGAACCAGCGAACACCGAGGTGCCGTCGGGCATGAATCGGGTGCACAACCCGACTCGGTCCTTCAGATTCTTGATGTCCACGGGGTCCACCTTGAGCTGACAGGCGGCCGTGTTGACCAGATACAGTAACAGGTTGTAGGCCTCGTCCTTGGTCACCAAGGCCACCGTCTTGCCGTCCGGAGAGACGTCCACCGTTACGATGTCACCGCGCACCGACTTGCGAAGGCAGCGCGTTTCCGGCAGGGCGGTCACTTCCTGGATCCAGGGCGCCGTGTCCAGCTCGCACCGCGCGTTCTCCCGGATCCGGTCGCAGCTCTGGTAGTTGGCGGCGATGTGTAGCGTCAAGTCCGGACTGCTTTCCAGGTCGGCTCCGCGCTGCTCGATAAACTTGTAAAAAGCGTGCATCTGCTCCACCAGGTTGGGGTGTTTCTTCATGTATTCCGACATGGTCACTGGCTTGGGACCCTCGGCGCCCTGTCGGTAATGGCAGTGCTTATAGTCGGCCAGTAGATGGCGCAGCGAGACGTCCCCCCGCTTCAGCTTCTCCTGGATGTAACGCAGACTGCAGAGAAACTTGGCCACGTTCTCTTGCTGCTTAGGGACGTCCAACAGGTGTTCCACCACCCTCTTCAACGCGTAAGCTCGCAGTTGGCTGGCAGTACCTGAGGAATCCTTGCCCTTTTCCCGTGGCAAGTCTTTCAACCACGCGACGCACGACTCGACCATGTACTGTCGGCACGCCGTCGCCTTGACAGCCAGCGGACCGGCTCCCTGCTCGTGTAGCAACCATCGCTTCGTGTGGCCGTGGTGGAATGACACATTCCCGTCAGTAACCGTGGTCACGGTCCGAAGCGTAGATACCACGTCGGCGGCGTCCACCTCTTTGAACGCGTCCAGATATGTGACGGACAAGGGTTCTCTGCTGGCCACGAGCATGCCGACCAATTCCTGGTATTGCGGCTCTACGTCCTTGGCGGCAAGTTTGTCGGACAGATATTTCTTCAGGCCGCCGAAGACTTGCTGGTATAGGCCGACGGTTCCCTTGGGAAAGAGGCTCTCCACCTCTCTTAGCGCTATCTTCTTGCCGTCTGGCAGCGCCTCTAGTTGTTGCTTCAGGAAATAGGCGCACAGGAAAGTGCCGTCCGTCTGCTTGACGAGCTGAGTGATACCACCGTCCAGGCTGATGCGGTCCATGAACCGCGACATGGGTTCCTTGAGGTAGCGCTTCAAGTCGGTCATGTTGTCATTAGAGTTCTTGAGCTCCAGGGACCGCATGTCGCCCAGCTGGGACAGCAGCTGGTTGTCGTCTCTCAAGGTGATCAGTAGGTGGAGCCACTGCGGCGTGCTGTCCTGGAAGCCGCTGATGAGCTGCAGGAGTTGTTGTCTCGAGTGTAAGTCGCACTCGTCGATAGCGTCCAGCACAATGAGCATGGGGGAGTTCTCGTCGTGGTTGAGGCCCTCTGCGAAGAGCGGCTGGTCGATGAGGACGCTGAAGATGTCACCTAGGTTGGTGGTGGAGGTGTTCACCAGTTCCTCGATCTTGGGCTGGGGGGGCAGCATGGCAGGGTAATAGGGCAAGCGGTCACAGAGCTGGTAGGCCAGGGACTGGACCACGCAGCGGGCGTCGTTGCGGTCCAGGTTAGAGGCGGAATCGTGGAAGAAGTGAGCGGCTGCCAGGCGGGCCTCGTGTCTGCGGCATACCTCGGCGGCCAAACACGTCTTTCCCATACCGCTGGCACCCACCACGGCCAGCACCCGCTCACCGCCGCCGCCGCCGACGTCATCACCCCGCTTCTCCTGGTCGCCAAGAAACCACTTGTCGATTACCTGCATGGGTTTGACCCTGGTGTTGGCGCACATGGGGTTGGCGGCCAGCGTCCGGTCCGTCTCGGCTGTGAACTGCACGAGAAGACGCTGAATCTGACGCTTGAGCTTCTCGCGAGGCAGCGCGTCGCCGCCATTGTTCACGTGACCGGCGGCAGTCGCGGCGGTCGCTACTTCAGCAGCAGCAGCAGATGATGATGACAATGATGATGATGACGATGATGCAGAGGCCGTGCGAGGGCGGACGCCCGTCTGACGGGGAGGTGCCGGGGCGGCGGGGGCGGCGCTGGGGGAGGCCTCAGACCCCCGGGACTGCTTGACAACTATACGGGTATCTAGGGGCTCGGCAAGCGGGGACTGTTTCTGAGGGGTCGACACGTGTGTGGTTGTGGGCGAAAGCTGCTTAGCAACGGGAATCCCTCTGCGCTGCGAGGATTCCGGCTTCTCGTTTCTGGTGCGCTCGGGGGACTTGGCTTTCGGGATTCCGCTGCGTTCTGGGGACTCAACCTTCTTTGTTGGTTGTGGGATTGGACTCTGGAAACACCACAAAATACAGCTATTAATCGACCCAAGCACACGATAAACCAGAACGTAAGTAAATTCGCGTAACTAGCTGCCACATGCAAAGCTGACCATATTGAAACCATGCTCAATACTAATGCAGTAGACATCTGTATACATCCAACTGTATCAGTATCCCATTATCCAAGTATTCAATAACTGAACGATAATAGCAAACATATTCAGTACATGCTCAATCTCCTGGCCAGTATAGGTAAATACGAATATTCGCTTTAATCGTCATTGTAAAACCACGCCTCTCGTCCACGTGACCACCATGATCATGAGACGACCTTGACCACGTGACCACCCTGGCCACGTGACAACCGTGTCGCCCTACATGCATCAGAAGGCGCTGCGAGGGTCTGGCCGACCCGCCCACAGCGACTCTCTGATTACCTGTACAGAACTGCCCGACGTAATACTCGGTAAGGCTGAAGTCGCTACTTCCGGTCGCTTTCTAGCTGAAAATAAAGTATATGTACACGATAGGGAAAGGCGACTGCCAACAAAAAATAACGCCCAACACCAAAATAGCAACAGAAAAAGTAACGGAAATGAAAGAATCAGAAAAAAGCTACGTCAAAAGTAAAAAAATAAACAAAATGCACTAGTGCCTTATCCAATCAGTATCGTATGATGCCGCGATCGACCGCATCTGAAAGGAAATCACTACAGGCAAAAGCGACACTTAAGTGCAATTGGCAGTGGCAGTAAAGAACAACCCTAACTACGAAATGCATGGTGCAAAATGAGGCATGGTATAACAGTATATCGCCCACCCAACAATAGTATATGAAAGTAAGGTAAATCGCTTGTGTACCTTTCGCCACACCCATGTTTTGGCTGAAAATAGATTTAGATTAATAACAGGTCAGCATCACACGTAGCGTTAAATTTAGTGCGACAGATTAGATAAAGATTAGCACTAAAATAGCGATTAAGCAGATGACGTGCAGTATTGGCCGACCTTGGAGGCGGTTGGTCTGGAGGGTGGTGAGTCACACATTACCTTGCTTATCCGGACTACCTTCTCTGGAGGCGGCGGAGACGGTTACTTGGGGCGGCTCCATGACGCCGTTGACGGTGCCGCTTCCCTCCACCTTGATGACGCCGTGCTGTGTCAGCGTCTGCTCGACCTTTTGCTCCAGTGGTCCGCTGTCCTTGACCACCTTGACGATGCCGTCGGCCGTGGTCTCCACCATCTGCACGCTGTGGGTGTGCGACTTGGTCACCGTGCTGTGGACGGTCTCGGACACGACGGACGATTCCGTGGTGGACTCCACGTCGTCCGCAGAATCCTTCAGCAGCTTAAGGGCCCCGAGGAGAGCCATCTCGTCCTTGCTGCCCTCCTCCCCGGGCTTGGTGGATGTGACCAGCACGTGTTGTCCCCCCTCCTTGCTGATCTCGGCGCTCGGGGTCTCGAAGGTGTACGACTGCGTCGTGCTCTTCACGTTGTCGGCGTCGCCCTCGGCGCCGTCACGGGGCGCCCCTTCGCAGTGGGTCTCCTTGGTCTCCACGTTGACGACTTCCTTACCCGAGGCGTCGACGGTCTTGGTCACGACGGTCGTCTTGCTCTGCGAGGCGATGGTGATGCCGGTGCCCTGAGTCTTGGCCCGGATGTTGCTTATGATGGTTTCCGGGTCCAGCGGCTCCCCTAGGCTGGGCATCGACATCTCGTCCTTTGACTCCTGGGTGGTCGTCATGCTCTTGACGGTGACCGTGGCGGCCGGCCTGGCGGGGCTGGTGTCGCTCCTGGGTGGCGGGCTGGGGGGCCGGGCCGGCGGGGCATCCCCTCCACCCACCTGGACTTTGATGTCCCCCTCTTTGACGGCCTCATCCGGGTCTTCATCAGCCAGTGGAATGTCTTCCATGCCGGCTTTGTCCTCGCCCACCGCCTGCAACATCACACATAGCATTAATCAAAAGAAATTTATGTACACAGACCTGCGTTGGATATCATTAAATGAATTACATTACATGAATTACATTACATGAAAGGATGGATTTGGGGTTTCGACAAATTTGTGCATAGATCTTCATATACCCCTAAACTGCTGTGCTAAAGTGGATCAACCTCGGGGACATTCTTAATAAAGCCTTCGTCGAAACAGGAAGTGGGAGAATGAATTACCATTGAGATTTGTACACATTTGATTAAGTTTTTATGAAAAAGACTGAAGCAGAACATTTTGTACTGTTGATGCTCATAACCCATATGATTACGAGTTGATCGTCGCGTTAAGGTAGCATGCTACTTTTTAAAAAACACCGTAAAAAATTAAAATGTTCACCACATACATATGTTTACTACAACGCAATAATAAAACAACGGTCTTTCAGGCTACTTCTTTTCCAAAAAATGAGGTCGACGCCCCCACCCACCTATTACACTATAACATGGCGGCCTATGGGATTTTCGGGTATTCTCACCTATTTTAGGTTACAAAAACAAGACCGTAAAGCTTCCTGATTTTATGAGCAAGGAGTACTCTGTTATATGCTTACAAGAATAATACAACAATATTGATAGGTTTCTTGGCAATGTGAGCTTGAACCATCCCACCCGAACCCCCTATGGAAACTCAGCATTGTCACTTTGAGGATTAAAAAAAAACATTGGCCAAAGGTCCAGAGATTTGTATTTTATATTATTTGCTGTCATGCACATTGGATTAATATTGAGATATGGGAAAGAAAATTTGCTCGCTAGGTGAAAAAACGGTCACATATAAATTGTACTCGCTTGGTGGCGCCACGGTGATCCCGCCTACTACCTTAACTATCTACAAGACCGTTAAAGATAAAAGCGGCTATTCACTTCTACCGCTGATATTGATTTCATAGTCAAAAATGTGTCAGAATAGGCCCCTAAGATTGCATTTATGGAAAATATCCATAGGGCACCGTTGGTATTTAGACAGTAGGGTAGATTTGGTTATGTAATGCTATTGGAATGTAAACATTTTGAATATAGGTCATTTTACTCATGTAAGGACACTGAAAAGGAATGAACACTGATTTTTTATTTGTTTGTAGTAGTAGTTTGTAGTTTGTATTTCCTTGTAGAAATGATGTCACCAGCCAACGTTACAACGGGTTATTCGCATTTGGCTCGAAAATAGCCGCTTTTATCTTTAAATCTGAAGGCGGCTAAATTTGGCGGCTGTAATCTGACCTAAACCGCCCTGCGGCCCCTTCAATTATCAATCGTTGCTAGAGTGACATTGCGTAGAACAATGACACAAGACGTCACGCATAAAAGAACTGGGGTTATAAATGGCCGCCTAGCTGCAAGTGCCACGTCTATTGGCCACGATATATACTATTATTACAAGTTGATGGTCGTGGTAACTGGTACAATCGCGTTAGATATGAAGGCGGCTAAAGTCATGTAACCTGACACAAACCGCCCTGCGGCCCATCCAATCGACAATCGTTGCCATAGTGACATTGCTTAGAACATTGAAACATGACGTCACGCCAATGGTGGTTATAGATTTAAACGGCCCGCCTAACTGCTTAGTTGCACGTGCCACATTTCTTGGCCACGATATATGGCGTAAAAAGCGACTGGCTCACTATATGTGGAAAGGCTTGCAATTTGTTGACAGTCGATTGGCGGGCTGATACACCTTGATGTAGCTTGATGTGTGGCCAATAGGGCTGTACAGTCACTTCGGAATCTTATCGAGACCCCACGAGACGGGATACCTATGCTCTGCGTCAATGCCTAGCATCAACGGCCTTTACGTACCGCCTACCTTCCGGTTGTTTGCCTTCACTCGCCTCACACACAAGATCGGCTAAAGCTGTCCTTGGAAGCACAATTAACCACTGAAGTTCTAGGCATATCCGAATTATAACCATCCGAGTAGATTTATGTAATGTATGAGCGGTTAGGCAGTTGATAAACCCGAATGCGGTTGTCTCATGAGTGACTGTCAGCGTCAGGCGATCTAATAGGGTTGTACAGTCACTTCGGGATCTTATCGAGACCCCACGAGACAGAGATACCTATGCTCTACGTCAATGCCTAGCATCAACGGCCTGTACGTGCTGCCTACCTTCCGGTTGTTTGCCTTCACTCACCTCACACACAAGATCGGCTAAAGCTGTCCTTGGAAGCACAACTAACCACTGAAGTTATGTGCATATCCGAATTATAACCATCCGAGTAGACTTATGTAATGTATGAGCGGTTAGGCAGTTGATAAACCAGAATGCGGTTGTCTCATGAGTGACTGTCAGTGTCAGGCGATTTAACGTGCTGCGCGGGGGTTTCCATGTCGTATGACGTAATAATCATCATGACGCACGTGTCTGCGCGCGGTATCTATGGTTACGTAACAACGCTCCTTATATGGACTGAGCAGGTGAGGACAATAGGTGCTCCGTTTGTCGTAGAACTGTAAACATCGATGATTTGGCTCAAAATACAACGCTTCCAACAGCCTCATCGAAGGGACCACATGCATTATGGAGATAAATGTCTTATCTTTAATTATATTATAATTTTATAGTTAACCATGCCTGGACCAAAGCAAACAAAAAATAGTTTCACACCCACTCGATTTTTCACGCATAAACCGCGCAGCCGGCCGGTTCCCAACACTAAAACGTTGACTACAATGAGTGCGAGTCACGCAGTTGCAGCAAGGCACCAGCGTGATGCGCACTCGTTCTAAGAGCACGTGTTTTTTTGTTGGTCCCCAAAAGACCTAAACCGGAAATAGAAACCGCGAGAACTGTACAGCCCTATGTGCTGCGCGGGGTTTTCCATGTCGTATGACGTAATAATCATCATGACACGCGTGTCTGCGCGCGGTATCTATGGTTACGTAACAACGCTCCTAATATGGACTGAGCAGGTTGGACAATAGGGCTGTACAGTCACTTCGGGATCTTATCGAGACCCCACGAGACGGGGATACCTATGCTCTGCGTCAATGCGTAGCATCAACGGCCTGTAGGTACTGAAGTTATGTGCATATCCAAATTATAACCATCCGAGTAGATTTATGTAATGTATGAGCGGTTAGGCAGTTGATAAACCAGAATGCGGTTATCTCATGAGTGACTGTCAGTGTCAGGCGATCTAATGTGCTGCGCGGGGTTTTCCATGTCGTATGACGTAATAATCATCATGACGCGCGTGTCTGCGCGCGGTATCTATGGTTACGTAGCAACGCTCCTTATATGGACTGAGCAGGTGAGGACAATGGTGCTCCGTTTGTCGGAGAACTGTAAACATCGATGATTTGGCTCAAAAAACAACGCTTCCAACAGTCTCATCGAACGGACCACATGCATTATGGAGAGATAAATGTCTTATCTTTAACTATATTATGATTTTATATTTAACAATGCCTGGACAAAAGCAAACAAAAAATTGTTTCACACCCACTCGATTCTTTACGCACAAAGCGCGCAGGTGGCCGGTTCCCAACACTAAAACGTTGACTACAATGAGTGCTCGTCACGCAGTTGCAGCAAGGCACCAGCGGGATGCGCACTCGTTCTAAGAGCACGTGTTTTTTTGTTGGTCCCCAAAAGACCTAAACCGGAAATAGAACCCGCGAGAACTGTACAGCCCTATGGTGCTCTGTTTGTCGTAGAACTGTAAACATCGATGATTTGGCTCAAAATACAACGCTTCCAACAGTCTCATCGAACGGACCACATGCATTATAGAGAGATACATGTCTTATCTTTAACTATATTATGATTTTATAGTAAACAATGCCTGGACCAAAGGAAACAAAAAATAATTTCACACCCACTCGATTCTTTACGCCCAAACCGCGCAGCTGGCCGGTTCCCAACGCTAAAACATTGACTACAATGAGTGCGCGTCACGCAGTTGCAGCAAGGCACCAGCGTGATGCGCACTCGTTCTAAGAGCACGTGTTTTTTTGTTGGTCCCCAAAAGACCTAAACCGGAAATAGAACCCGCGAGAACTGTACAGCTTTATACGGCCACACATCAAGTACCTAACGCCCCACTAACTCGCGTTATTATTATATTATATAATATTAGCGACATGCGCAACAAGTTTGAATCTGAGCAGAACTTGGACTAGACTGTTTACAGTAAAATCAAAACCATTCATAATATCCAAGGCGCCAAGCAACAGTTGCTAGGAGATTTCATTGTGACGTCATGACTGTTGCGTGGATCTCGGAAATAAAAGTATGACATGAAACGTTGCCAAGAAAACGTCATACATATGAAGGGCATGTCTAGGCGGAGTAGCCTATTTATTTACAAATATATTGCTAGATCTACGTGTCTTTCAGCACGACGTTGAACAAACTGAAAGTAACGTTTAAACGAAACCAAGCCGACCACGCTATACTGTCGCATGGTTTTTAATGTTTGTGGGTGGCTGACCGCACTAGGCAGGGATACACCCATACAACATGTGCAAGAAGCGAGGTTTCGTGCGCTTGGCATGGTATGGTGAGTGTGTGGGCCGTATCACTGGCACAGCGCATAGTTTAGCAGCCTAACAGATGTCCTTATGTTAGTGTTTGTCAACCGAACTTAGGCACACATGACTCCCCACTGGGACAAAGATGACGGAGTAAACAGGGTGAGGGAGAGGCGGGGGAAGGGTGAGGGGTGTATGTGTAGGAGGGGGAGGTGAGGGATCATGTGTGGGTGGCGGGGTCGACGCGAAGGACGTGCGAGTGAGGGGGGGGGGCATAGGGTTGATATATGTAGATATATGTATATATATATATATATATATATATATATATATACGAATGGGGTCGTGTCGGAAGTAGGGGGAGGATCCCCCTACACCGTAATGACTTAAGGCCCCCGGGGACAGGGCGCCGGGAGTGGCTCTACGACCACCATAGGTCTTTATGAATAACTATTTGAACAGCACATCGCTCCCAATAGCAATATTACAGTCGAATGCGGATATGACGGATTGGAAGTAAGAGGGGGGAGCGGGAGAGGGAGCGGGAGAGGGAGAGGGAGGGGGAGGGGGAGGGGGAGGAGGAGGGGGAAGGGGAAGGGGAATGGCGAGGGGTGAGGGGAAGGGGTGGGGGGGGGGGGAGGAGACAGACAGAGAGATGACGACTTTATGGTTATCTAGCGCCTGCACATATTAATGCTAGACCCCCACCGCTCTCGCCCTCTAATATAGAATAATTGACAGACTGTAAATGTGACCCACATGTTATAATCTATGATCGTTCTCTCGACACCCTCCGCCCCCCCCCCCCCTTCCGGCACATTAGGGTGGCCGGGGTGGGGGGCATGGCCTCGTAGCTCATAAGTCATCCCAGCCACCATCTATCAGTAAGGTTAAAGAGCAGCATGCGTGGTTGACATGTCCAAACATGAATTGTACCCTCATATCTACCTTTTGACTGTGGTTCGTCTCGGATAGCCTTGCTGGTACGGACAGGATGGGCTCCACAGACCTTATTATAAACGTCATACACTGGTTCAGGTCCTACTTTCCCATGCTTTTTTTACCTGCTTAAGCCACTTTCCATGACTTTCTACGATATCTCTTTTTTGCATGATTATCCACAGTGACAGTGGGATCCAATAAAACTTTAGAGCCCAATATATATATATATGTACATGTATATCAAACCCATTGCGTACTCAAAGGTGGCCTAAAGACACCAATTTCTGTAATCGTTCAGTCGTTGTTGAAGGACATGAACAGATAACGCGCTTTGAACACGTGAGACATATGACGTGAAGAGTCTTGTGTATGGATACCATCGCCACGCAATATTGCCAGTTTCTAATGTAAAACACTTCACCATCCTTATTACTAGAGCTTGGGGGAGGAAGGGGGGGGGGGGGGGGCATGCCCACGACGTGTCTGGGGCATGCGCACGCGTCGGTGGCCAAAGTGCAAGAGATGAGGGGCAGGACACGTGGTCAGTTATCAAGCACTTCCGGTGGGTGTTTTTTCTCACACGGGGTGTGGAGGAGTGGAGGTGGGGAGGGGTTGCGACAGCCAATGTTGTGGTGGGGAGCGGGGCGGGGGAGGATGTGAGGGTGGAGGAGCGGTGATCGGGGCAAGGTCGACGGTCGGTCGCTGACGCTGACTCCGAAGGAATAGAAGGCGAGGAAGGTGATAAGAGGAGCAGGTATAAGAGGGTCCTCTCTCCCAGCAGTGGCCTGCCAGGACCAGGTATAAGAGGGTTCTCTCTCCCAGCAGTGGCCTGGCAGGACCAGGTATAAGAGGGTTCTCTCTCCCAGCAGTGGCCTGCCAGGACCAGGTATAAGAGGGTTCTCTTTCCCAGCAGTGGCCTGCCAGGACCAGGTATAAGTGGGTTCTCTCTCCCAGCAGTGGCCTGCCAGGACCAGGTATAAGAGGGTTCTCGCTCCCAGCAGTGGCCTGCCAGGACCAGGTATAAGAGGGTTCTCTCTCCCAGCAGTGGCCTGCCAGGACCAGGTATAAGAGGGTTCTCTCTCCCAGCAGTGGCCTGCCAGGACCAGGTATAAGAGGGTTCTCTCTCCCAGCAGTGGCCTGCCACAGCTGTCTCGCCCCTCACTCTCCCACTTCTGAACCCCTCTCCCTGTCAGCCGGCCCTCCACGCACTTACTTCACGCCTTAACACTGCACTCAGCACTGCACTGCATGAACCTAAAGATGACACCAGGGGTATGACACCAGGGGTATGACACCAGGGGTATGACACCAGGGTTATGTCACCAGGGACATGACACCAGGGGTAAGACACCAGGACCACCGCGGGCATTGGACAGGCCAGCTGACGCAAGCCATTCGCCTTGGGGTCAGCGGGGAGGGGAGCTCACCCAGGGTCAAAGGGGAGAGGGGGGGTCGGGGTACGGTATGTCCAGCAAGCGTTGCAGGACGTTGACCTGTATGGTAGGCCACCCATACTGCACCGGCCTAGAACTAACCTCCCACAACCCCGCCCGTCCAGCCTACCTTAATTTTAACACCTACCACCCCTTCACCCCACCCCCTCCCACACACACACCCTCGTGTTTTCTCCGTCCCTGCAGCCGACAGATGGCCGTATAACGTCATCATGGCCCAGCTCCTCAAATCGTCACCTTATAGCGTCGTGCGCATGATGCAAGGAGGTAGAACCATAGCATTGTCTAGCCGGTCGGGTTCGATTCCCCGCGTGTCAGCTCTAGGGCCGGTTTGTCTTCAGAACCGCACGGACCAACCGCTTCAGTTTTCCAGGGACAGGAGAGCTACGGCTTTGCATAAACATGATCAGTTCCTGGCGCCCAACGGCCAGGCGATCGCCATAAAAGGCCGACACGGTGGGAGGGGGTGGAGGGAGGGAGGGTAAGAGGGTGGGGGGGGGGACCGTGGCCGCCGACACGGCGGGAGGGGGTGGAGGGAGGGAGGGAGGGTAAGGGATTGGGGGGAGGGAGGGAGAACTGTGGCCGCCGACACGGCGGGAGGGGGTGGAGGGAGGGAGGGAGGGTAAGGGATTGGGGGGAGGGAGGGAGAACCGTGGCCGCCGAAACGGTGGGCGAGGGGGGGAGGGCAGAGGGAGAGAACTGTTGCGGTCGACGATCGATTGACAGCCATAACGCCGCCGCCCGCGTCCTTATACAGATAGGCGGCGACATCGAGTGGCGGGCTGCCACGACCCAGGCCCCCCCCACCCCTCTTCACGTCCACCCCATACCCCCCCCCCACACCACCATCACCACCACCCCCCCCCCCCCCGCCCATCGCCACTACCACCCGGCTCTCCTTCGTGGCTGCTGCGCGCAACAGGTCAGTCAGCCGCCAAGTCGCATGCATGGCGACCTGCACGAAGGTTGGGGGGGACCACGCCATCTGGCGTCTGGCGTCCGAGGCGTCTAGCGTCCCCTCAACCAACTATCGTACTCAGCACCCCCCCCCCCCTGCCCACCCTGCCACCTCCCACCCTCGTACTCCCCTCACCCCAGACTACGACCACTACAACCACCACCGCCAGCCCCCCACCCTCCGCACGTGACCCTCCTCGCGCATGCAGTTTGCGCCACGTGCGCGACGCACCCTTAGCGTCCATGCAGCCCTACGAGATCACACCCTAGAGATCATCCAAGAGGTCACACCCCGATAGGTCACACCCCAGAGGTCACACCCCGATAGGTCACACCCCAGAGGTCACACTTCCATCACAGGTCACATTCATCAACGCCGCAGCCATCCACAGACGAGCAGTTACCCCCCCCCCCCACCCCCCTCCCTCCC